>CAOJBI010629072.1:0-15686 GCA_948277035.1 Euphorbia corollata
TTGAAAGCCACGTGTCAGCTTCTGATTGGAGTGAGAAAATTTAGAAAATGACATCTTTGAAAAGTCAAACCAATCATAAGTGGACACGTGGCATTTAGGGAGTAAAGTGGTACACTTTTTGAAAGTTGAGGTAGCTACGGGGACATTTTTTTAAAGTTGAGGTAGCTACGGGGTCACTTTGAAAGTTCAGGGAGTCAAGAAGTTTTTTGGGCCAAGTTAAGGGAGCTCATGATGTATTAAGCCTTATATAAATAATAAATTAAGTTATGTAACTATAATAACCATGTTCAAACAACCGTAAATTTATTATTTTACTTCTAACATATTATATATTTACTGCGGCATATGATAAAATATAACTATTTTAAAAAGTTAATTTTTTTAAAAAAGAATTGTCTCATTTGGGCTTACAATAATAATAAAGGAAAACCTTATTCCCACACCACCCGAATGTGGACTCGAAGCTGTGATCTCTAGGATCACAGCTTCATCTCTTAACCTGCTTTATATTTTAAAAAGTTAATTATAAAGCTACCGATAACTAATTATTAATACTTTTTTTTATAGTATGTCGTCTAAAAAATGGGAATTAAAATCCGCGAAGTGGTAATTGAAAGGTAGAGGGGATATTTATATATATATGTACAAAGATTCACTTTGTTCTCATTAGCAAGCCTCTCCCATTCATTCGTCATATAAACTGAAAAAGTCACCGGCGACGACGAAGATAGAACTGAAAGACTAAGTAATGGACGAAACGAAATCGAAGTTTAAGAGAATTTGTGTATTTTGCGGCAGCAGCACAGGCAAAAAAGCTAGCTATCAAGAAGCCGCTGTTGAGTTGGGGAAAGAGCTGGTATTTTATTGCATTAGCTTCTTCTTCATATTCTTCAACTAAAAATCGTTTCACTTTCTTACTGCTTCTCATATTTTAGGCGTAATGGATGCGATTACTCCTATTATTGTTTAGAGTTCGGAGATTGCTGCTTTTGCCTTTTCTGTTCCGAAGTTTCCAAATCCAAATTAGGAATTGTCATTTTGTGTGCATTTACGGAGTGATTTATGTTGTGGTGTTTGGTTACAGCACCCCCAATTAAAATCTTGCTGCCATTTTCTGACATTGATCTGAAATTGTTTGTTATAAGTAAGAAGTTTTCCTAGTTTTTCACCGTTTACGAGCTTTGTATATTTTGGTTATTTTATTTCCTCTATTTCAGGTCATCTTGTTTTGTATTTTTTAAGCTTATTTCTGCTGATGGTGGGAGAGTGGTGATGTATAACTAGTTGAAAGAAAAAACAAGGTCTCAACGTGGGCTTATGATTGTTGAGTTATTTTATTTCACTTTTGTTCTTAAATTAGAGAGAATGTTTAGGGTTTATGTTTACTGTTTAGCTGTAACCTGACTGTCAGTGGAGCAGTCTTCTTCTTGCAATAATCCAAAATTTTAATTTCTACCAACAGAAATGCAAGATGAGAAATTGTTTATTTTTCTTGCGAGCTAAACGTGCTACCTTGAAATAATGACTCTTTAAAACATGTACTTACTCTGGGTGCTTTTTTACAATTTTCAAGGACTAAAATCAATCCCATGATTTTTGCTTGTTGGCTTATTGTTCCTCTCCAAGGTCGTTCCTAATCATGCAGTAAATTTTAATTAGTAAGTAATTGGTGGTATGTGTTAATGGGGTTTGGTTATCGATGAAAAATGAAGGTGGAAAGAAGGATTGATTTGGTGTATGGAGGAGGTAGCGTGGGATTGATGGGTCTTGTTTCTCAGGCAGTTCATGATGGCGGGCGTCATGTTCTAGGGTTTGTTTCTCTCTCTCTCTCTTCTCTTTGGGAACTTAAATCGAACATTTTTTTGTCAAGACAAGCATCATTTTTAAAAAAATTTCTGAAATTGTTAGTTTCATGACCAATTAAAAGTGGCTTCTGAACCCAATGTAAAAATTTTATACAATACTTCTGCTTTTGGCACTTTGTTTAAACCATTCTACACACTTTTTGTTTCCTCTTAACTTTCAAGTTATGAACTTTTCACTTCCCATGCCACCTCAAAGGTGAACATATTAGATGATCATCAAAAGCTGGATCTGAAAATGAAACTATCTTAAACGGCCTATAAACCTGTTAAGGAGATTGCTAAATAATAAAGTTTTACTGTCTATCTTGGTAACTTGTTAACTGATGGTTCATAGCTAAAGGATATCATTTTAGCAGCCTTGATAACTTGATTACAGTGAATCTTTTTTGATTCTTGCAATGTCAGTTCAATACTCCGATGTCCAGTTAGGTTGAAACACACTGGAAAAGTTTTTAAAAAGCATGTTACTTTAAGGCGGAAATGCAGTGACTATTACAGGGATGGACAACTTTGTTTTTAAAAGTTTGAAGTTCATAAAAAGTTAAGGGATCATACACTCAAGACCTTTCTACCCCTTTCTAAAGTGGGTTCCAAGCTAATGGCTATAATACTCTCTTTTTGCATCGAAGAGTTAAAATTTTTTTTGGGGTAGATATTGTAGAGTTAAATTTTAATTCTCTTACCTCATTGAATTATTGCTAATAAGCAAAAGGTTTGGTTGTTTGTTTTCTGGGTTGTCCCAAGGACACTAATGCCTAGAGAGGTGAGATTCAGACACTCGCTTTAAGCTAATTAACCCTTCCTTGTGCTTTTTTACAGTGTGTGTACTGTGCTGTAATTATTTCATATTTTCCATTTAGAAACAAAAGAATGGGAAAAAGTGTTTCCTGTCCATAGCTGCCTTTACTTTTCTGTTCTTTAGCGTAGCTCATTTGAGGGGGATGGTTTATCCTTCCTTGACTAGGCCAGGCCGTTGATTTTGTTTTCTGAACACTCTCTCTGTCTTGTTTCACATTCATTTAACACGTATTTGAATTAATTGAAGGTACTTGAGGAATGAATTTTGATGAATTGCGTGGGATTTTATTTGGGGTTGAGCTTGGATGTTAATTATTGTAGTGAGTAGTAGCATAAGTTATATTTTATGGATGTATAGATAATTGGTCAGACAGTTGGAGAAGTGAGGCCGGGCAGTGTCTGATATGCACCAAAGGAAAGCAGAAATGGCTCGTCAAGCTGATGCCTTCATTGAAGAATTGCTGGAGGTTATTACCTGGCCTCTAAATTTATTTTTCTTAAAGACTTTGAGTGTTCTCATTTACTTAATCGGTAGAAATGACAAGACTTTGATTAAATTGATAAATTATAATCACAATAAAAAAACTCTGTTAATTGTTGAAATTGTTGCTAGTCTTATCTATTTGTTTGTGATCTTAGTCTCAATTGATGCGTTGTAAAGTTCAGAGAAGAAATTGACTAAAGCTAAAGTTGATTTGGTGCATTTTATGATTTCCTTTATGAGTTTTGTATTTGTTTTAGGAGTTCAATTGCAGCTGCAATTTTTTTGTCTTTCCATTACTGATTATTTTTAATAGAATTTAACCATGTGTATGTATCTAATGTTTGAAATACTATGATTTTGTTACATGTCGTACTTTCGAGTTCAACTCGATTTTTTTCTATATAAGTGTGCCCCCCGAACTCCAAATCCTGGGTCCGTCACTGCACAAATCTACGCTTACCTCGATAGTACTAGAGAAATTATAATAATTAAAGTAACCTCAATAAAATTTAAAATTTAAGATTAATGTACTATCCTAATTGGAGAAATGATTAAGGTAAAGTAAGATTTATAACTAGAGTATAAATTTATAACAGCAACAAGATTTATACCTAGAATATCACATTTTGTCAATATCTATTTCATATAGAATTAATTTATCCAAAATTAAAAGATCAAGACAAACAAATAATAAAAATTCCTTGTTGGTCCATAAAAAAAACCAAGTTAGAAAATATAAAACAAAAATGGCAATAATATACTTTATATTAAAAGATACGTAAAAAAATTGAAAAAGATATGGAAAGCCTACTGATTAGTATTAATGAGTGTTAGAAATATTTTCGTAATGACTGTTAATGAATTTTGTTGTAATCCTTTCAAAAATTTTTTTATCATTCTATGCGATTTTAATTTGCCAATAAAATATAAAAAAATCTTTTTTTTTCCTTGTTACATGTTAAAAAAAGTGGAAAAACACAAAGTGGTTGTTGGAAAATGCCAATACACACTAAAGCTAATAATATGGGCAATGACGTGTTTGATTAGAGAGCAATACCAGCATGAGATTCTTTTAAAAAAATTTGCTAAAGAAAAGACAACGATATTCGGAAAGACAATTGCCTTCCTGCCGACGAAAATCTCATAAATATAGGTGTTTTTTACGGCTTGATTTTGGTAACTACGCCAACGCCAACACACCATCAGGATTTTACGCTTTTATTGGATAAGTACGGACTCGTTCCTTCTAAGAATGTAACCTCGAGCAAAAGCCAACATTTCTAAATCAAAAAGAAACACAAAATCCTTGCTTTTAAAGAAATACATTTTGTTACCTGTGTTTTTTTGTTCATTTGGCTCATAAATGAGATTGGAAATTTTGTTAGCATTTTTTGTCTTGAGTTTTTCTTAGTGTATTTGTAAGGATCATGGGAGTTTCAGTGCGGGGAACAATGAACCCCAAGTAAACTGGTATATGTTTGACAACTCACCACCTTATGGTTTTGAGAAGGATTTGGTATCTAATCCATGAAATATATTATTCACTTGGAATCTAACTCACTAATCATGTAATTTACTTGGGACTAAAAGTATTCAATTAATTCAATTATTAAATAAAGCTCTCTTTTAAAATTGAAAGACAAATTATTTAAGATTAAGTGATGGGAAACTATCATGGGTGTAACTCAATTGATACGCTACCCAAAATAGATGGTCTCGAATCATAACTTCTTTAAAAATCTTTATACAAAAATTGATTGAATATTTTTGAAATCGATCCTAAATATCTTATATCACGATGAATTTTAAAAAAGTTTAAATAATTTTATTACTCGTAAAATGTATAATGATTTGTTCCATCTGTATATATTTAGTTTCTGGGAGAAAAAAAAAACAAAAAAAAAACATGAAACCAATAAACAACCGACTGACATATAACTGGTGCATTTTTAATAGGAAGTCGATGAATATGGAACGAATGCATTTATCCTTCATTTAATAAAAAAATATATTTAAATAAAATAAGCAGTTAGGTATCCATCAAACTTCATTCTCATTATGCCAACTTGTCAGGTACACACCAATTTTTAATTATAGTTTTTATTTTTTTATATATACTTCTTTTGCCAGCAGTGTTCTGCAAATAAAGTAATGCTTTCTCTGAAATTTAATGTAAATTAAAATAACAAATAATAATGTTGAAAAGCCATGAAAGAAACAAAATGTTATTTCTTTTTCCCACCATCAATTATCAGAAAAGAAACAAAGTGCGAAAAGATGTACGAACCATTATCGAAGCAATTGAATTACCAATTCTTTTTTCAAAAAATGTTTTCATCGGTTAATTTATATCTAAATGCTTCTATTAGTATTTTGGGCAATTCACTTCGAAACATTAATTATAAATTTATATTAAAATAAATATAACTTAGTTGAATTGAGATATATGATTTCAATTAAATTTAGTACACACAGAATTTCTAAAATATGAAATATATTATATTCTGGCGGTGTTATGACTCAAAATAGAGTAGATGTAACATCAACAAGAAAAGTCACATTAAAATATTTTTTTCAAAAAGGGCAGACGTCTAGTGAAAGTTGAGACCATTCCTGATTTTTGTAGTGGCTGACCGCCACTAATCGTGTAACGCCATGATGCAACCACTTCATGACATGACATTAAAATTTTGGCATCATCACAAAATATAATATATAATGTTTATAAAAAAAATATATATAATATAAAAGTATTTATATAAGAAAATGAAGATGACGGACATAATGTATATTAATTAGGTCAACTACAGTAATGCTCATGCAATTTGAATATTTTTAATAATTCATATTAGACATAACCTAAACATGTTTAGGACAAAAAAAATCTATTCAAATAAAAAAAAAGCATAATTAGAAAGATCTAACCCTAACTCAACTTGCTTAGAGAGTCCTTTTATGTTGCTAGTGAAATTATTATAATTAACCCTAACTCATCTTTCCCTCTTCAAGTTTGTGTTTTTCTATTCTAGGGATTAAATTGAAATTTTCTTAAAAATTTGTAGATTTTGGATTTTTAACCCTATAAACCCTTGGCTATTTAAAGGCCACCCAATTGACGGTTTTGATCAATTTCAAATTTCAGACTGTTTTATTCCTAATTATCAGAGTTGTCGGAGTTCAGAAGGGTGGCTGATTTGTCCAATTCTTGGCATATGTACCAATCTCAATCATCATTTATATATTATTTATTGGGCAGAGTTGATATATAATACTAAATAATTCTGATATCATATCAATATTTCCCAATTGAACAAATATTTCAATAGGAGAAATTTGGGAAGTTTTCAAAAGATATGAAATACAAGACTAGATTGGGTTAAAAGTCAATCCTTAACAAACAAAATGGAATAAAAACCAAGTAACATTGCATAAACTTTAAAAGAGCAACGTTAGATCGATAATCGTCTTTTTTAAAAAATTTTGGTTCGATCGTATCTGTATTTCAAATCACACCAACATTGAAAGGGAAGCAAAAACTCCTTCCGCTCGAGATTCGAACAACCATAGAGATATTTGGTAGGTTTGTTTTATACTATAGTTTGTAAATTATGTACATAAAATCAATTGTATTGAAATCCTTAAACATTAATATTTTCGAGCATGCTGTCAAACTTTCCAAATAGTTAATCAAAATGTGATTGCTGGTATCAAAGTGCGATTTATGTTAAAAAAAGATTGGATTATTGTGTATACGAAAGCAAGGAAATTGATCATTCAATTATTTTAAAGTACAGTATATCATGACTGGGGTCTATATTTTATATGCACAATTTGGTTCGTAAAATATAACGAGAATGAGAATCCCTTAAACCCGAAAAAGATCTCTTTTATATTTCATTAAATTTAACATTATAACGTTTATTATGTGTTGATATGGAGGCTCCATATCAGAAACTCTCCAATAATAACAATTTGTTTACCATATTTTTACCAACCTAACCACTCATCAATCAACAATTATTGGCTTTAAAATTTATATTACTAAGCCAACAAGTCTGACAATTGAGAACTCAATATTTGGTCTGGTCTTAATCACCTATAGTCCTACTCAGCCCAAGCCCATACCATAATGTTTTATAAAAGGCTGGGCTTCGGATAGATGTAGACTTCTTTTGTATGTCCCATTAATCCCGGCCATTCATTAGTCGAGACTTTTAATAATTATGTCATTTAATAATAGATGATAAAAACAAACGTCTTTTTATGGTAATTTTATCTCACACAAATTTATTATCATGTTATTTTTTCATCATTGGATAACTTTCAAACTATTAATCTAATGGTTATAAAAATTTTCTGGTCATTAAACATTTTTTTAAAGTTATAAGTGGTTTATAAATAATAATTTTTTTTGAGAAAGTTCATGAATAAATTTTAAGTTACATTTGAAAAGTTTAAAAACTTATTTGATGTAACCGTTATGTCAAATTGAATTGATTTTTTTTAGCTATAGTTAATACGACTCACGACAAAATAATCTTTAAATTTATTTTAATTACATTCAGATTTATATTATAAAGTTTAATTGGTTTTTGGTATATATATGGTTGGATTCAGTTTTTCTGAAACGATTGATAAACATCCGGATTTACACCTGACGGAAGTTACCGCGGTAAAGGTTAGTAAAAAACAAGAGTCTGGGACATGTAGAAAGGCGGTGACAGAGGCGAGAAATGACAGCGAGGCGCTGTTTGGCCAAATTTCTCGCTTCCTTTCTCCCATCTCTTTCACCAACTTCTTCTTCTTCTTCGTAATCATTCATCTTCCTCTTGTAGATCTCTCGCTTTGACTCCGTCCTAACAATCTTCTATGGCTTCTGCTAAAACCGCCCGCTCCAGAGGCACTCCGGTCAAGGAAAACGCCACCAAACTTGAAGAAGGTCTCATTCTCTTCAAATCCGACAAGTTCGATCCCGATGCTTATGTTCAATCTAAATGCTCTCTCAACGATAAGGTCAATTTCAATTTCATTTTCATACGTTCTCTTCCATTTCTGTTTAAAATAATTGAATTCTGCATTTGGTTGCTGATATTTTAGTTGATTTACGCTTCTTCTGTCGAATTCGCTTAAGTTGAGTTAGATTTACTCAGTTTTGATGTGTTTATGTTGCTTCTTACAGGAGATTCGGCAATTATGTACCTACCTATTGGATTTGAAAAAGGCTTCTGCTGAGGAAATGCGGAAGAGTGTTTATGCAAACTATACTGCTTTCATTCGGTGAGTTCTTTTTCATTTTTTCGCTTTTGTTACAGAGATGAGATTGGTTGGTTTGATCTTTGTTATGAATGTTTGCTTAATAATTAACTTCATAATGGAGTTATATTGGATGCTGAGGTCTAACATTGTATATTGATTTCGTTTGATTCTAACTAATTTAACTATTTAGTACTTCTGTTCCCCTTGAAATTAGTGTCTAGAGTACGTGTCAACTTATGGAGACTGATGTTATCTTCCTTGGCATGATATATATAGATGTTAAAGGGACTTTTCTCTCTCATTATTCATGTCACGAAGAAGTAGATTATGTTGTTTTTATCCTGTCAAATTGATGAACTGCCTAGTGAGGATGATCTGTAGATATTACAAACTGACCTAAAGGAGTTAGAGATTTAAGAATCTAGATAATCAACTAACCTAAGATGTGAGAGGGAGGTGGGGGGTAGGTAGTAACAAAACGTGAATAAGTGCTTTCAAGGTACGGGAAATGTGACCAAACCATTACTGGAAATATGTCAATAATAATTTAACAGAAAAAATAATGAGCTTAGTTATTGTGAAAAGTCGCTGTAAAGCTATCTGTTGTGTTCACTGAATACAAGAATCTTTGGGTGGTGGAAACAACAATTTGTTGTTGACATGTGTCGCATTCGGACTATTTTGAGAAGAAAAAAAAACAAGATTTTGACTATATGGATAACTGAAGTTCGTTTTGAACCAGATTGATCATGCAAGTCGATTTTGGAGACCAATTTACCTTTTTCTAGGAAGTCTTGATGGAAGTTTAGGTCTAATCTGACATGGTATATTAATTTTAAAATTTGGTATTTCCCCTCCCCTTGGCCCTTGAAATTTTTATAGCACGTATCCGTTTATTCAGGCTAATGTTTTTTTTTTTGTTGGCATGATATACGTGGATGTTAACTTATTTGTCAACGAGAAAGTGAGCTCAGTTATTGTGGAAAATGGATGTAAAGTAATCCGTTGTGTTCAGAGAAAATAAAATCTATGAGGGATTGGACTAATATGATAAAAGAACATACCAGGATCTGGATTAACTTGATATTGTAAAGTTTGTTTTTTTATTAAATTGATCATGCAAGTCAAGTTTATAGACTAATGGGCGTTTTTTGTTTTTGCTAAAACTGCTCCAAGTTCTAGAGTTTATGGATCCTATCTCTGAATGTAGACAAGTAGCTGAAACTATAGGTTTTGTTGACTCTTTTAATTTCTCTTTTCATGTTCTAACACCTTAGTATTATTCTAAAATACGTCGAAAGGGATTCAAATTAAAGGTGATACAACTTTTGATCATAAGATTGAAATGACATTTAATTTTTTAAGATTCAAAAACTAAATAAATGCACAATAATTTACAGTCAATGAAATTTATTACATCTTGAAGATGCAATTTTGAGACACATTTAGCATCCTGTGAAAAATACTGGATATCTCAAAATGTGAGTGTGAACCAATTGATGAAATATCTTAGTTAACCCCGTATTCTTTGAATCATATCTATCTCAATGTCGATGGAAAACAATCTAGATGTTTGGACTATAGGATCATAATCATTAACTCTTTTTCTACTCCTTGAACTTCGCTGGCTATTGATTTTGGAATTCACAAGATCTCTGTTTTTTTTATAGCACTTCAAAAGAGATATCAGATTTAGAGGGGGAGCTTTCATCCATAAGAAATCTGCTATCAACTCAGGCTACTTTAATACATAGTTTAGCAGAGGGAGTACAACTTGATTCAGTATCAACAAAGGCTTCAGAAGCCTCTACTATGAATGGCTTTTTGCATACTGAAGATCATGAACAGTCTGACTTGGAGAAGTGGGCTATAGAATTTCCTGATCGTCTTGATGTTTTGCTAGCTGAAAGAAGGGTGGATGAAGCTGTGTCAGCCTTGGATGAAGGAGAACATGTAGCATCCGAAGCAAGAGAAACAAAACTATTGAGTCCTGAGATGCTTGGGTCGCTGGAGAGAGCTCTTACACAGCGTCGGCAAAAGTTGGCTGATCAGCTTGCTGAAGCTGCATGTCAGCCTTCTACCCGTGGTAGTGAACTCCGTGCAGCAATATCAGCTCTTAAAAAGCTTGGGGATGGCCCTCGTGCTCATAATTTACTCCTCAATGCACATTCTCAGAGATTCCAGTATAACATGCAAAGCCTTCGTCCGTCTAGCACCTCTTATGGAGGAGCATATACTGCTGCACTCTCACAAATAGTATTCTCTGCTATAGCTCAAGCTGCTAGTGATTCATTGTCTATTTTTGGCTCAGAGACGGCATATAATTCTGAGCTTGTAATTTGGGCTACAAAGCAAACAGAAGCTTTTGCTGTTCTTGTAAAAAGGCATGCATTAGCATCATCAGCAGCTGCTGGAGGTTTAAGAGCTGCTGCAGAGTGTGTTCAAATAGCTTTAGGTCATTGTTCTTTGTTGGAAGCTCGTGGTTTGTCACTTTGTCCTGTGATTTTAAAGCACTTTAGACCTAGTGTTGAACAGGCATTAGATGCAAATCTAAAACGAATTGAAGAGAGCACTGCTGCTTTGGCTGCTGCTGATGACTGGGTGCTCACTTACCCACCAACAGGAGGCCGGCAGTCAGGGAGGTCATCTGTTGCACAACTTAGTAATACAGCTTCCTATCAACATAAACTTACAAGCAGTGCCCATCGCTTCAATTTGATGGTCCAGGTGAATAATCTTCCTATGGTTGCTTAAAAGAAATAATATTAAGTCTTTTCTACACTGTGAATAGGCTCATGTGAGTTCTTTGAGATAATGCTAACAGAGGGTCAGAGAGTCTGTCGAGCAGCTGTTATTTTTCCCTTTCATTATCTTTCCAATTTTACTTTCTGTCAACCTTCTTTTAAATTGGGTTTTTATTCTCTGGTATGTCAATGATAGTTTCTGAAAAAACTAAATGTTTTCTTGTTGTTGTTTTATTGATGCCTCTGGGATATTTACTTGTGTTTACACTTTCAGTTGAGTAGAGTAACTTTTTGTATCTCTACAAGTGCTTTTGATTTATCATTTCATATTCATTCATTAAAACTTTCTTTTTGTCAGTTCCTTAGCAGTTATTTTCTTATGGTTTGTTTATTGATGGTTGAATTATTTTCTTCACCTATGAAATTCTGCTCTCTAGGACTTCTTTGAGGATGTTGGACCACTGTTAAGCATGCAATTGGGAAGTCAATCTCTGGAAGGTTTGTTTCAAGTGTTTAACTCGTATGTGAACACACTGATAAAAGCATTGCCAGGTTCAATAGAAGAAGAAGCAAATTTTGAAGGCCCAGGAAATAAAATTGTACGGATGGCTGAGACGGAATCCCAGCAAATTGCATTATTAGCCAATGCCTCTTTGTTGGCTGATGAACTGCTCCCTCGTGCTGCTATGAAACTTTCTCCTCTGCATCAGTCCAATTTCAAGGATGACAACCGTAGAAGGCCCTTTGATAGGCAAAATCGCCATCCTGAACAACGAGAATGGAGGAAGCGTCTTGTAAGTTCAGTTGATAGACTGAAGGATACTTTCTGTAGACAACATGCGCTTGATCTTATCTTTACAGAAGAGGGTGATAGCCATCTCAGTGCAGAAATGTACTTAAACATGGACGGAAGTGCAGATGAGATTGAATGGATTCCATCTTTAATATTCCAGGTAATTGTGGTAGCAGCTGATGCTGTTTGCTTTTCCCCTTTTTGGTGGTAAGAGGGCTGCTAAGGGCTTGTATGATGTTCTATTGTTTGGTATACTACTTATTATGAACTTTTTCTTTCTGCAGCTTAGCTTGTTCTTTATGTACAACTCTAGGTGCCCATCATTTTTCTTCTTTTCTTTTATTATGCATGTTATTTTCTTGTGTGTTGTGTTTTAAATATCTCCAAGCGTTAGTCGGGTGGCTAGAGCCTTTGGGGCCTAAGCAGAGTCTAGTCGGATTTGTGTTTTTCAATCCTCTATTAATTAAATTTAAACTTTGCCGGTGTTTGAAAAATTCCGCTTAGACGACCGCTTAGGCCGATTTTAAAAACACAGGCAAAATTCTATTTAAAAAATAATTTTATAATTCAAAATCCGGACTAGCCCCACATAGGTCCAGTTAGCCCGATTGGCATACCGCCTAGACTCCTAAAATCTAGATGGTGTTCTGAAAAATTCGGCTAAACTTATTTTTTAAAACACTGCTTGTGTGTATAGACTATAGACACACACACATGCTTGCAGATAGCTCATATAATTGGTAGAAGTAAATGGACTATATGTGGAAACTGAAGTTTGGTAATTTTGAATGTCACTTTTTCACTTCACATGATAACTTTTGCTTGAATGAGAACTTTAGGTTTTCATTCTCAGGCAGCCTAGGCTTAGAACTTTTCTGAGGAAGCGCCCACTAGTTTTCTGTCAAATTTATTGAAAACGTTAATATGGTTAAGTTCCCATTCTGTTGGACGTGGGAAGGGGAACTGCTAAAAACAAGTATACTAGCTGTGAAGAAGGATTTTGAAATGATATTGTTATCTAGATTGAAGGAGAGAATAAACTGTTCTAAAATATATATTTTCAGTGTGAAACTTGGACATGCACGTACTTGCGATATGTCTTATGGTTTCTTGTTGTTCGCTGTGTTGCAATTCAGGAACTTTTTATAAAGCTGAACAGAATGGCTAGCATAGCAGCAGATATGTTTGTAGGAAGGGAAAGATTTGCTACATTACTACTGATGAGGCTCACTGAAACAGTTATATTATGGCTTTCGGAAGATCAGAGCTTTTGGGATGATATTGAGGAAGGTCCAAGGCCTTTAGGTCCTCTTGGTCTGCAACAAGTATGTAAACATGGCATCTTTTTTCATTTGTATATATGGTATATTAGGCTGTTGATATTCATCCTTGTCAATGTGCAGTTTTATTTGGATATGAAGTTTGTAATGTGCTTTGCCTCTCAAGGACGTTATTTATCTCGGAATTTGCATCGTGTTGTCAATGAAATCATCTCTAAAGCCGTTACAGCATTTGCTGCTACAGGAATGGATCCAGATAGGTAAACGAAGTTCTTTTTGGCTACTAATTAGATGCACTTCTGACTACTGTTGTCAACTCATTATTTATACCAACTATTGACGCTCATTATATATGCCAGTTTTACTTTGGCTTTGATCCATTAGTAGGTTCACGAATTCATCCCAAAAAACCTACTGTCTCCTTGAACTTTTGACGTGATCCTGTAGGTTCCTCAACTTTCAAATCGTGCACCATTTTGCCCCATGACCAACACGTGTCTGCTTTTGGTTGGTTTGACTTTTTCAAAGATGTAATTTTCTGATTTTGTCTCTCCAATTAGAAGTTGAGGCATCAGGAGAGCAAAGTGGTCTATTTTTTGAAAGTTGAGCTTGAGCTAGCTCACTTTGAAAGCTCTGGGGTATTTTGGGACAAGTTCTGGTACCTACTGATGCATTAGGTCTTTTACTTTTCCTAAGTTGCAATCTCATAAGCCAATTTTCTTCTTTTCTTTTATTTTTTAAAATAAATTTTCTTATATTCGATTGAGCGTTTTGGCAAAGGAAATGAAATTACCTGCTTACCACATTGCACTTCCAAGAATTATCATTTCTACCCACATATTTTTATGAGATGATTTCTTCAATTTCTGTTGGTGTTTTTTTTTTGCTAATTCCTTGTTTCTGACATGGCGGAGCCTCCTTGCCTGCAGTATTGTTTCATTATTCAAATAGTTTTCTCAGAATAGGAAGAATGTGCATGATTTATTTGATGATGTTCAGAAGCTGAACTTGTACTTCTAATGCAGCATACTGCCAATAGATGACTGGTTTAATGAAATTTGCCAAGAAGCAATGGAAAGATTGAGTGGAAAACCGAAAGCTCTTGATGGAGAGCGGGAGCTTAACAGCCCAACAGCCTCCGTATCGGCACAATCCATTTCTTCTGTAAGATCTCTCGGGAGTTCCTAAGGCAGGTATTTTTTTCTGACCCCCTTTGTATATTAGGCAATGAAATTCGAAAATCCTTTCTTTTTGTTCGTTCGAGTTTGTAAATGCTGATTGTTATTTCATTAGATTTTGAATCCAATTGTGCAATTATTCTTTGATGATACCAGGTCTACTACGTGTGATCCAAGTGTGTATTTTCCTTGTTTACTTTGATTGTATTCTCTTCCCATATACCATCTTTCTTGGGCAATAGAATTTTTTTAAGACAATTTAAGGGCGGGTTTGAGGCTGCTGTCCTCCCTTTTCCCGAATGCTTTCTCAAAATGGTATGTGAGCAAGCTTTTGAGAAAGCATACGAGATATAGATTTCAATCCAGAAACACTACGATTAATCAGGAAAAAAACATAATTTCCTAGGTAATTCAATGTTTAAAAAGGAGACAGTTACAAAAACTCCTATTTTAATGTTTTTTTTATGTAGGAAGTTTATCTACTTATTTTTAAATAAGTATAACTAAAAAATGATATAAACGTCTTATCTAAAAAGAGTTCAAATATAACTCTCTCCAATATTCTAGTTTGAACAATCAATAAAAGTAGATATCTAAAAAAAAAGATGTGCAACTGTCAAAAGAGACTATAGTTCAGACATTTTTTTTAATTCATTTTGAAATTTTATATCATGTTCACTAACTAATGACAAAAACTTAATTATTTTGTTTTATCTTAACATTCATCTTGGTCCACACCTACGTGTACTTATTATCTCCACTTCTTATTTTATTTTAATTAAGTTTAACATTCAACACATAAAGCTCTATTAAATGCAAAATGCTCATGGAAACTAAATAAATATCTTCGCAATTGACTATCCTGCATGATATAGCTATAATTGCACGTGATATTCTGCACAATTTTATATACGACAAATTATATAGACATGAAAAAAGGTATTTCAACCTATATTTTTGAAGTGTGTATTTCAATATTTTGACCCACAAATACATGTATTTAGTTACTTTTTTCACTTCTCTTATGTTTAATATCAAACTAGGAACATAAACATAAAAATAATTAACTTATATTGCAAGAATCCTAATTAGAGAATAATCCTAATTACCTAAGCTTCCTTTTACACTTCCCTTCAAATTGAAGTGACAAACTTACTATGATCGATTTGTCACGCAACCACTGAAATCAATACTTGGTGAAAATGTAATCTTGAGAACAAATGTGTTTAACAAATGAGTGTTTCTAAGAGATAAAAATCACAGAGAAAATGGAAAGCAATCTCAAAAC
>CAOJBI010629114.1:0-17307 GCA_948277035.1 Euphorbia corollata
AGGGTGGTTCGGGAAGCTCGGAGGAGGGCTCGGATGAGGAATTTGATGAAGAATTGGTAGCCAATCATGTGGTCAATTCCAAGGGTCTAAACCTTGAAGTGCAATTAGTTGATGGGCAGCCTGCTCCTACTCCTGGAAGTAACATTATTATTGGAAATTCAAACTCAGAATCAAGCGCAACTCAATCGGGTAATAGGTCTTCATGGGCCAGCCTTCACTAGGAAGATAGCCATCGTTATGAGGATAGAGAGGTTGAGTTTATCCCGCGGCCTATTCGCAAGAGGAATGATCATAGTATTTCTTTACATGCGAGGCTTGATGCAAAACGGAATGCAAAACTTGAGCGCAAGCATAGGGCCTAACTTATGAAGGACTTTGTTTGCTTTTCTTTTTGTGTTTTTTCTTTTTCTCTTTGTTCTTTTTTCTTTCTTTTTCATTGTGTTTTCTTTTTCTCTTTAATATATTAGAGCCGGAATTTCCGTGCTCAGCTTTATTTAAAAAATTGATTATGTGCATTAAACTCCTCATTAACAAGAGAATTGGTTGCACCGTTTGAAGCAATTAAACCTTGAATTCTCAAAAGCTCATCTTGACAATTTTTGATATTTACATCAAGGTGCCCAAATATCTCTTTATTCCAAACACGCAAAAAAGGACGCAAAGATTTCAATTTTAGCATTAAAAGTTGAACCGGAGGAAGGGAGGGGAAAAATGAATTCCAATGATTTGAAATAAGCTTCTTGAGCGTCGGATTAGTAAGCCACATTGTTTGAAATCGAAATTTAGAAATTTTCTTAACACCAATTGAACAATGAAAAAGAGATAGGATGATGATCAGGAAAATGTCTCGCTAGAATGGAACCATGAAAGGAGCTACAAATCTCCGCAAAATTTGCACTAACCAAAATTCTATCCAATTTGCAGTCCACTCTAGCCGATCCACCTCTACCATTAAACCAAGTGTAAAAAGGACCTGATGTAGCAACATCCATCAAATCCGCAATGTCAATACAACCCTTGAAATCACGATAAGAACCTTGGTTAGGCGGGTTTCCCGTCTTCTCATTAGTACTAAGAACGGCATTAAAATCGTACATCCAAGCTCATTTACCATTCAAACAAAAGCAAAACCAATGGATCTCCAAAAAGGAGGAACAGTATCAAACGAAACCATAGGTTCAGCAATGCAAAGTAATGAAGGTTTGAGATCCCAAACTAAGCTATAGAAACATACTGCCTAGTTTTATTGTTCCCAAATCCATGATAGTTCCAAAAGAGAGCTAGCATTAAGCATTCTTATTCGGACTTGATCGCAATGAGTGCAATAATGATTTCTATCTTGAATGACGTCTCCCTTTTACTGATTCCCATTGTGCCTCTGATTTCTGATCATCCATGTCAGCCCATGATTCACTAATTGGATTTGAATTTTCAATTCATCTAGATTGCGAACTCGGAGTAATCGATTGTCCCTCCTTCAAATGAACCTCGAGATTAATATCTTCAAAGTTTGCAATCCTGTCATGGACCGTAACCCCTTGCTGATTTAGGGAGTTCATATGATCATGATCGAAAGAATCCCCCTCTCCACTGTGAATTAAATTAATATCATTATCATTGTTTGAATCAAAGCCCAAGGATTGATCTACTCGCTTTGTCGTATCAGCCTATTTATCAGCTAGGGAATCCGCAATGTTCTGAAAAATAGAACTGGTTGGAATCCTGAGAATGAAGCATAACATGAAAATAAGCCCTTCGAATTTAAATAATTTCCATAAATCTGGAGATAATCCCTATGCCATTGGAAGACGACTCTTAAGAACATCACATTTCATGGAAAACGTCACCTTTATTCAGAATTAAACATCTAATAATCAATGAAAAAGCACATTGATGCACCCTAGAATCATAAATTCCTTGATGATTTTGACTGATCTTAGTCCACCCTTCTCAGATATTACAGCCGAAGTGGCAATTGGGATCGAAGAAGATGTTTGATTATTGATAACTTCTGCAAAAGAAGGTTTCTTGATAGGCACAATAGGAGGAGAAGTCTCTCTTGAATTAGGGTTAGCAAAAGAGGGAGGAGCACATTCATTATCAAAGAGAGAAGCAATGAAAATCGCATTAGAATCCATGATTAAATCCAAAGAAAACCAAGAAATCAGGTCACGTAGGAAACCCTAACATATGACATTAAACCCTAGCCAACTTTTTCGTAGCATGCTTTATTTGGCTCTATTCCATGGCACAATGCATCTATAGCTTTCTGAGTAGCCTTGATTTTAGGCAGTCAATGGAATGGAAATAAGGTACAATTCCCTCAAATGGTATTAATTTTAGCCTTAAAACCAAAACGTAAACTTATTTTTCTTCCCGTAAAAACTACGTACTAGTTCAATTGATATTATATATTAGTTTCTCAGCCTAATCGGTCCACTGTTTCACTCTCTCCTTCCACCATCTCGACTTCCATTCCATTCCATTCATTTCTAATGTCATGGGATCCAAGCAGGGGCTCCTTAAGAAAGAAAACACGTTAGAAGGGTTATGCCGGACTGCTTGAGACAGTGAAAGTAATATTTAGAGAAATGATGAGAGAATTAATTAATTACCTTAAGGAGTGAGGTGTATTGGTATATAACCATTGATAATGGTGAGGTGATAATAACTGTCTCTACCACGTATCCTTGGGAGTATTTGCCAAGTTTTGGTTGTGGGCCCTAGATTTGCAGGGGCTCTCTGACCAGAATTGATGTAAATTTAATTGTTTGTTATTTGCTTGTTTTTTGCTTCATGATACTCGTACTTAATTTTGCTTTATGATACTTGTAAAATCGGTATCTTTTTAGGAAAAACTGTTTGTTATTTGAAGTACATAACTACAAGATAGGTAGGTAACATCAATTTACAAGCATAAGTATAAGCAAATAACAATAAAAACGAAATGCAACCAGCCTGCTCGAAAAAAGTGATTGAAAAAATATTCATTAACATTCAACCCCATTACGTTCTAATTCATATGAGGAAGTAATTAAAAATAGATAATGTAGAACTTGAAGACCATGACATCTGATGCCACAAATCATGGCATATGCATTATATTCCAAATGACAAAACTAAAACGGGCCTATAATTGGAGTTCTTCGCCAATTAAATAACAAGAGCTATGGAGATCTCATGAGCTGTTGTGGTAGGAACTCGAGTTAATAACATAGTCATTGTTAAAATGATAAGAACCTGTAGCACGTGAGTAATCTAGTCTCGGGATCATAGTGCACATGTCTTTTATAGCCTTCCATATATATATAGAGTTCGAGGTTTTCAAATGCTCCTAATAAATAAACCACACATTAACAAATAAAGAGAAATATCACTTACTAATTCTTACCAGAATCTAAGACTAACGATTCTGCTAATGTAATATTATTTGCACATGCTAGAAACTCATTAACAACACAAATCAAAGGAAATTTTGACACATAAAATTGCCGAAAATTCTGTCACTCAGGGCAGTCTCCGGCTTTGTTGCATGTTTAATGAAATTCCCTGACTGAGACCAATATTGGTCTTCTGCTGTAACAACAATCTTGAATGGATATGTTCACGAACAATGGCGGAGGTACATGGTGGCGGCTGTGGGAGGCCGCCCACACTCGGCGCCAAAGACGGTAACCAGTGGCAGAGCTAGGGGGCTAATGAAGGTTGGCGCCTGCCCCCCTCCGCTGAAAGTAGCAAAAAAACGCCACTTGAACTCCCTCTACTGAAACTAATGAAATGGGTGGGCAAAAGGTTGAAGAAGATTGAACAGTAAAAATTGTTTTTTTAGTTAATTATATTCAATACGACATCATTTCATCTACTCATAAAAGCCAAAACAACACCTATCTACCTACCTACCTGTAAGAATCTTTATATATATTACTAGTTCATTTTTAGAATTATTTTAATTCTTAAATTCTATTGTAGTATATTATTACATGCCTTAATGGTAAAAAAAGTACCACTGTGTTTTACAATTAACAAAACTAAAAAAACTAATAGTAACATCTTTTAATTTTACAATTGAAAAAACCAATTTAATTTATTACTAAAATTAATCACTAGAAGCAACAAATAAATAAATTTACCATGCTATATTAATAAAAATAGTGTCTAACCAAATAATTTCTTACGGGTAAGGCATACAATTTTTTTCCGTTGTCTATAACTAGTTTATATTTTTTGAGGTGTTTGGGCACATAATTTTAGATGTTATTTGTGGTGTCTCATGAAACTTCATATATACTAGTGTTTAGTTTGGACACATGCTTATAAGTTGCAATAAGCTTTATTTTTATTCATTGTCTGATCTATAAAAAAAATTTTGAATGCATTACCATGTTATATTTATTTATATATACATTGTAGTATGTAGATAAAACCCTAAAAAATGTTTCGATGTTGATTGAAGCAAAGACAAAATATCATAGTAGGTTCAATTTAATACAAATTTTCTCGCATCAAAGTTCGCCCCCCCTTACACGGAGTTCTAGCTCCGTCACTGTTCATGATGAAAGTTTCCACATCATCACTTCTCAGTAGACACATATGTTCAAATCATCCTTACTCAAGCCACTACAAAACATTCAAGAAATTACTTTTCATCAGACTGCAGTAAATACTATGAATTTTCTGAACCTATCACTCAATTGTGCACTCCTATTTTTCAAAAAAAAAAAAGTGTGCACTCCTAGGAGATTTTCAGGAACAAAAAGGGAACTAGCTTTTTCTGAGGAGTTATTCCTAAGGAGTAAGAAGCGTACCTTTTTCTGCAAAAAGGCATTAAGGTTGCCACTATATGGATAATGATCCCAACCTAATTGTACCGTTTGAAGCTTTGGAGTTCTTACTGATCCGTTTGAGAAAGTCTTCATATTATCACATCCAAGTATAATCAAGGTTTGTAATAGTGGCAATTCAATGTCGCAAATCCCATTGTAGAAACATTTCAGGTTTTTTAAACCCAAAATTTCGATGCTCTTTAACTCTGGCAACGAAATATTTTGAGTGATTGATTCTTCTTCACCTAATTGATCCTTTTCTCCGATTATTTGCTCCATACCAGAACAATTACCTATTATCATACGTTGGAGTTGTGGAAGACCCCTTACTATTGAAACTGGGAATACATATTCCAATCTGTTGCTAGATCCAACCTCTAAATTTGTTAATTGTTGAAAGCCAGCGAATCCTTTTGGGATATTGTAGAATATTTGCTTCAGATTTCCCAGACCAACAAGTTTAAGTTTTTCAAGACTGGAGAATGTTGTTTGTTTGTCCAACTCAAATATCGCCTCCATTGATTGACACGACACAACATGAAGCTCTTCCAGGTTTTGAGTTACACTACGAGGAATCTCATTGAATAGTTTGTCAGAATCTTGAATGCTCAAATATCGAATTCCAGTTGAGCGTTCTTTTGCAGTTTGACGTATCCTCATGAAATTTTCATATTCGTAGACGTCTACTTTCTCCAACATCTTCAACCAATGCCATGTTTAAGAAAAATAAAGATGTTAATTTATAAGGCCCTTACGAAATAAATAATTACTTACATTATACCAAACAATAATATATACTAGTATTTGCTTACTTGCATATTATAACCTAGCAATTTACAATTGAACAAAAAATTATTCTAGTTTTTTTTTCCTTTTCCGTCATAAAAATCATCAATAGAAAGTATTTTCTTCTAGTTCAAATGAAGTAAATGATTTTCATAGCACGTATACAAGCTCAAGGGATTATATGTAAGTGAGCATACCTTGTCCTTCAAGTCTTGATTAAGGTCCCCAGTACATGGATAGTCTTTCCCATTTATCCGTAGTTGCTGAAGAACTGGAGTACTTAATGATCCAGTTGAGAAAGTTGTCATGCCATAGCATTTATCCAAACTCAAGCTTTTTAATAATGGGAAATCAAGTTCATACATCCCGCTGTAGAAACACTTCAGCGCGAATGAACCCTTCATTGAATAAGAAATATCAATCCTCCTTAATTTCGGGAATACAATTTTGTGGGTGATTTCTTCTTCTTCTTCTTCGTCCTCTGCAACTATCTGCTCCACTCCATCACAACATCTAATTTTTAGTTCTTCAAGTTTCACGAGATCTCTTACCCACGAAATGGAGAATATAGCATTCAATGGCCCATGGCAGTTTGAAATGCTTAAATGTTTGATATTTTTTAAGTGTTTTGTTCTTTGACATATCTTCATGAAATCTTCAGTGCATCCAATATCTGCTTTTTCAAACTTCTTCAATATTTGTTATATTGTCATAAAAACAAAAGAAAAATGAATATATTAGTAATTAATTGAATAATCAAAGCTAAATAGTTAACTGAATAAAAATTGTTGCAGATAACAGAGTCGTAAGCATATGCATCCATTGCCAACTTGATTAATGGCAGCACTGCATCAATGATGTTTTTTTGCAATAAGCTGTAACTTGTTTAATGAAATAAGTGCCAACCCAGATAGTTGGGCAAAGCAAACATCCAATTAATAATTTCTTAATTTGAAGCATATCATAAGTTCAAAATATTAAAAAATTATTGGGCCATCTCGAAGCTTTTTCGGATTTGTATAAATACGTAAGCACAACCATGAACATTTTTGTTAATGGAACAATATAGGATACCAAGATGTAATTTTACTGATTTGTTGAACTTTTAACATTAATATTAATTTTTATGCAAACAGAATTTAAGTGTTGAAGTGGAAGTGTACCTCATTTTTTATGTCTTCATTAAGGTCTCCGCTATGTGGGTAGTCCTTTTCATTTAACTTAAAGCTTGTCAATGATGGCAATTCAAGGGCACAAGTACCACTGTAGAAACACTTCAAATTGGAAGCATGTGAAATAATGACACTCCACAACTGCGGTAGTACTATACTGTCAGTGACTGCTTTTTCTTCTTCGCTCTCTTCGGCAACTATTTCTTCCAAATCATCACAGAAAGATATTTTAAGTTCTTCCAGTTGAAGAAGACACCTCACCATTGAAACTGAAAATATGTTTTTCAGCCTTCTGCAGTAATCAATACTCAACAATTTTAGCTTTGGGAAGACAACAACAGTTGTTGGAATTTTGTTGAATACATGCTTGAGATTTCCCAAATTTCTCAAAGTTAGTTGCTGAAGATGAGAGGATATTGCAACGGTTCCTTTCTCATTATTGACATCATCATACTCAAATATTTCCTCCAGTGCATCACACTCTTTCACATAAATTATTTCCACATTTTGAAGTCTGTCAATCAAATCGCATGGAATCACATTCAACAATTTTGTACAATACTCAGCTTTTATTTTTCGAATCATACTCATTTCTTCATTTAACATATGATGGAGGCTGATCATTCGTAAGTCTTGCATATCGTACAGGCGTAACTTTGTAAGCATCTGCAAGATTCAAGTAAATAGTTATAAGAATCTGATATTAAGTTTTGGTTATAAATTTAAGCAGGACAATGTTTTGAAGTTGACAAAAGAGTTATTGAAAATATTTGTTTAACCTTAATCTATTTATGTATCATAAATATTTATTACTTGAATTATTTTTAAGCACTACACATTTATTTATACCCATTGTACATATTTATTTCATTGGGCATTATATAATAAATATCTCATATTTATTATTAATCATTTGAATATTTGAAATTGACTAATAAATTAAAAATATATCAAGCTATTTTCAGCCATCTTGAAATTGAGATACAAAAAGCATTTTACCTAAAATACGTATAAGTGTTTCTTGGAGAAAGTTTTCAGATTTTAAAAAACGTGAATGGAGACTCTGGAAGCATAAAAGCTACCATCACAAAGACCTAAAGTGTTGATTTGCGAATGATATTGATTAATACCAAATATGGCAAAAAAAACTTTACTGCATAATCAAATTAAAGCTAACGTCTACAAGAGTTGCTGGATTCATTCCAATTCAGGCTACATCCATCAAAGTTGATGATCAACAATTGGAATCAGTCCAAATCAAGCTCCCTTAATCTAATCATGCTTCGAAAGGCCATTTATCCTTAATCAACTTTTGAAGCATCTTCAATTTAAGCAAGAAATGGCTAGAAGATCATTGGAATCCAAGCTAACATCTCTCAACGGTCTAATGATATATCTAATGACTCCATAATGGCTAGCATCTTCATTTTGGCTATAAAAGCTTGCCAAGATCAGTTATGGAGAAGTAGAAATACCAAGAGCTTAATCGAATATCTCAACTGCTATTGAAGATATTATGCTTTCAACTTTCATATTCATAAAGAGATTCATAACTTCATTGTAATCATCTAGAATAGCTTAGAAGAAAGAGAGTAAAACCTTGAGTGTTTAAGTGTGTTCTTTCTTCATAAGCCCTTTTCAAACTTGTTATTGAGAGTACACTACTTGGGTTATAAATGGTGGGGAAATCTTAGTAGTATTCAGACTTGTAAGAAGGGTACTTGACAAGTGATGAATAAATAAGTTATAAATAGGTTTGGATTCCACCTATTAGAAAGAATTCTATAGTAAATTAAAGCTCAAGAAGGAATCAAGCACTAGAGTAGGCATGTGCAATTGAACCAGGATAAATCACTTTGTCTGATTCCCTAACTTTAAACCTTTTACTTTACTCTACTATTGATACTTGAGTTGGTGTGATATTGTGGTATTGGCTATTGGTCAGTTAATGCTATTGGTTTGTGAATTATTTATCAATATTGTTTCTTTGCATATTGTGACTATTTTATATTTGATTTTTGTTGTGCCTGTGACTACAAGGGTAGATATAGAATGTTGCTAGTCATATTTTCAATAGTCTATCATCTTATTTATTGCATGCTACTATTGATTGATCACTGATACAGATATTGTGTGGTTTATTGATATTAGCTTGCTATCTATTATTGGGATATTGCTATTAGTTGTAATTTATAATACTTCTAATTGAGCTTTCATGAGAGATTTCTTTGAAACCTTGATAGTTCAATTCACCATCATCCCTCCTGAACTACTTGCCTATAACTAAGTACCAATAAGTGGTATCAAAGCTTAGTTCCATCTATTGAGATCCAATGATCTAAGAGTTAACATTCATTATGGTTAGTTCAAGCATGAGAAATGATCTCTCACAAGTCCTTCTTGCAGGATTGTGCATTACTAGACCTCCCTTATTTTATGGTGCTAATTATAGCTTTTGGAAAAATAGTATTCATAATTTCATTCAAGCTAATAACTTTAATGCCTTTAGTGTTATTGAAAACGGTTCATTTAAAACTACTAAAATTGAAAATGGTGTTATTGTTGATAACATAGATGATGAGCTTACTGAAGATCTTAAGAAACTCTAACTTAATGCTTATGCTACTAACGTTTTACATTCTCTAGATGCCACAGAATATAATAAGATCTCAGGTTGCGAGAGCCCACAAGAAATATGAAAAGAACTTGAAGTTAGTTATGAAGGTACCAATTGTGTCAAAGAAAGCAAGATCAATCAACACATGAGATTGTTCAAGCTATTTGAAATGAAGGAAGGAGAAAGTATTGCTAGAATGAGTGCAAGATTTACAAATTAACATTATAAATGAACTGAAGCGTATCGGAAAGAATATACCAAAGCAAGGTCAAGTGAAGAAAATTCTTGAAATTTTACCCAAGAGTTGGGAAGTAAAGAAGAATAATATTGAGGAAGTCCAAGATCTTTCAACCTAAAAATTTGATGAGATGATGGGGTCGCTATTGATGCATGAAATCCCTATGACCATTTTTGAGACAAAGAACAAAGAGAAAGCTGATGGCAAGAAACAAAAGTTAATATATAGTACTGAAAGTTGATGATGACAATGTTACTGATGATGAAGAAATACCGTTATTTACCACAAATCTGAAGAACTTGTTCAAGAAAGGTACAAAATGTTTCAACTACAAAAAGGTGAACAACAAAGGTGATTATTCGAAGGGTGACCACTCAAAGAAAGTCTAAACTAAGAATATCACATGCTTTGAATGCCATCAAAATGAATATATCAAATCAAACTATCCTAAACTCAACAAAGACAAGAAAAGTGGGAAAAAGGCTATGGTGATCAAAGTTCAAAAGATGAAGGAGACAATGAAGTTGCAAACACCTACTTCATGGTAATTGAGACTACTAACAAAGATGGTGATACTAGAGAAAAAGCTATTGGAGGCCCAATATCTATGGAGGAACCAACCCCTTCTTTTGATGTTGAGGTATTTCCAAATATATTCAATGAAAAAGCGTGTTGCTGTCAAATTAATACATAGAAAACTTAATTTAATATTTTAGCAATAGCTTTATAAGACAAAAGAATTCAAACATAACTTATAATAATTTACTATAATGTACAATAATTTATAAAAGATAAATATATTTAATATAGTTTTTATGGTTATAATTTTTATAACTAAAGTAAGAAAAGCGTTATTTTTTCTTTTTATTATAATGTATTTAATCAATTGTCAAAATTATATTTTTTATTCTAATATTAGTCTTTTTCAAAACTAGCCTTTCATTAGGCTGTTAGTTGTTCTCAATTTCAGAACTCTGTTTTATATCAATGAAAGGATCAAAGTCGAGAGTATGTAATTAGTAATTGAAACCTCGAGTATAAAATTAACAACTTAAAATGGGATAAAGTAAGTGTTGAATTTACCTCTTCTCGGACCATTGTGTTAAGATCACTTTTCAGATCTATGGCTTTCCAATGCACTTTTATGCTCATCAGCTTTGGTGTGCTTAGTGATGATCCACAGCTAAATGTCTTCATCGACGTGCAGTTGAATAGTGTTAGATATTCCAATAAAGGAAATTCCATTGCATGGGATCCACCGTAGAAACACCTCATCTTCTCCAGATCTAATAGTCTTATAGACTTCAAATGGGAAAACTCAATCATGTAGGTGATTCCATTTGCTTCTTCTTCACCCTCGCCTTTTGCAATAACTTGTTCCATATTCCTATTTCTATTAATCGTCATATCCTCCAGCTTCACTAAGAGTTCGGCCACAAGAGAGGTGAACACATACATTAAGCTGTCACAGTCACATACGCATAATTCTTTCACCTTTAGTGGTTGTTTAAATTTTGCTGGAATCTTGAACAATATCTACAAACCCATTTGCAAAAATACTGATCAGCGCACGTGTCAGAATCAAAATGATCCCAAACATATAAATTTTATCATTATTTATAATAAGAGAAATGAAATATAACACAAACAAATAGTGACCAATATCATGCAAAATCAAACCCAAGCGAAGGGTGCATGCATATGCATGGTATAAACCTTTTCTTTTAGAGAAAGGGCAATATAAGAGACCCTAAGACCGAGCATCCCAACTAGGTTGGCATCCCCAGGACATGGAACCTATACGGCCCGAAATATATATATATATATATATATATATATATATATATATATATATATATATATATATAAAGAATCATTCTCAAGTTGAGAATGATGAAAGAGAGTTACAAGCCCAAAATCATAGATGTAAAGTTACAAACATCTGAAAAGGAAAATGGAAATGTCTTCTTCCTACATTTGAAATAAAAATAACAAAGATGAAAACTAAAAACTATGATGTCAATCGAGCCCTCCGCTTCCAAATATTCCAAGCAATATGAAACCTCCGACTCGAACCAAAGTCATGACAAGCACCACTCTTAAAGAGCATACGCCACACCTCCAAGAATCCGTGAGAAGTGTTCAGCATGACAAAAAAAACACCTAAAAGCCAAAAGCACTCTAACATTATTTTTCCTATTTGCTGATTCTAAACCAATGACATTTCAAGAAGCTGCTATCAAGAGAAACGGTGGAGAGATGCAATGGATGAAGAAATCAAAACAATTGAAAAGAATGATACATGGGAACTCACCTCACTTCCTAGAGGACACAAGCCAATAGGTGTCAAATGGGTGTACAAGATAAAGAGAAATGCAAAGGGAGATCGAAAGACACAAGGCGAGGCTCGTTGAAAAAGGCTACAGCCAAAAGGCTGGAATCGAATATGATGAGGTATTTGCTCCAGTTGCACGGATGGAAACTGTTAGACTCATTATTTCTTTGGCTGCTCAAAATAAATGGAAGATTCATCAAATGGACGTAAATTTTGCTTTTCTAAATGGAGTACTACTTGAAGAAGAAGTCTACATACAACAACCACTAGGTTACAAAGCCAAAGTTCATGAAGTTAAGGTCCTAAAGTTGTACAAGGCTCTTTATGGTTTGAAACAAGCACCAAGGGCATGGAATAGCAGAATTGTTAAATGCTTCAAAGAAAATGGCTTCAACAAATGTCCATTTGAACATGCTCTATATACAAAGATCAAAGATGGAGACATTTTGATCGTGTCCCTCTACGTGGATGATTTGATCTTCACCGAAAGCAACCTAAAAATATTCAAAGAATTCATGAATATGATGAAGAAAGAATTCGAGATGATAGACATGGGACTCTTGGCGTACTACCTCAGCATTGAAGTTAAGTAGCAAAATGATGGAATTTTTATATCATAAGAAAGTTATGCAAAGGAGATCTTGAAAAAGTTCAAAATGGAGAATTGTAAACCAATAAGCACACCGATGGACACTAGTACAGAAATGGCTTTTTGTATCGCCCCATTTCCATCGGTTTTTCAAAAACCGATACAAATGCTAGATCAATTGTATCGGTTTTTGAAAAACCGATGGAAATGATATTAAAATATGATTTTTTCAAAAAAAAAATAGGGCATTTCCATCGGTTTTATACAAACCGATGGAAATGCTTATAGTATTTCCATCGGTTTTTATAAAACCGATGGAAATACTCAAAGCATTAGAGCATGCCTGATTATTTGAATATGATTTTGTGGAATTTTTAAGGCAAACTCATTAAGATTATATTTGACATGCATAAGGAACACTCTCGAGGCAGCCATGTACTTACAGGTGTGCTTTTTTCATGGCTTGGTTTTTGAGTTCCCATCTTCATTTGGGCTTACATGTAAGATTTGTTCTTATTTGATTTATTTTGTCATTTCTAAAGGAAACTAAAATGCTAATATATATATTAATATTTTTTTTAGCTCTCTTCAATCCAAATTTTTTTTTTATTTTTTTGTAGCATTCCCATCGGTTTTCAGAAAACCGATGGGAATACTATGAGTATTTCCATCGGTTTTGACCTAAACCGATGGAAATACCTATAGTATTTCCATCGGTTTTGACCAAAACCGATGGAAATACCTATAGTATTTCCATCGGTTTTGGGTAAACCGATGGGAATACATATAGTATTTCCATCGGTTTTATCAAGAACCGATACAATTGACACCCAATTGTATCGGTTTGGAAACCGATACAAATACGTATCGGGCTATTGTATCTGCGGCATTTGTATCGGTTCAAAACCGATACAAATAGCTGAAAATAACCGATACAATAGCCCATTTTTGTACTAGTGGGAGTTCGGGATCAAGATGTCCAAACACGAACAAGGTGAAAGTGTAGATCCAACACTCTTCCAAAGTCTAGTAGGAAGTCTATGCTATCTCACTTGCACGAGGCCAGATATTCTTCATGCAGTCGGATTAGTTAGTCGTTACATGTAGTCACCAACAACCACCAATTTCAAAGCTGCTAAGAGAATTCTTTGATATTTGAAAGGTACAATTGATCTTGGCTTGTTCTATTCAGTTTCCAATGATGACAAGCTCGTTGGGTATAGTGATAGTGATTGGGGTGGAGATAAAGATAATCAAAGAAGCACTAGTTGATTTGTGTTCTTCATGGATGATACTGCTTTCACATGGATGTCAAAGAAGCAACCAATTGTCACATTATCTACTTGTGAAGCAGAATACGTCGTATCCACCTCGTGTGTTTGTCATACAATTTGGCTTAGAAATTTATTGAAGGAGATTGGCTTAATGCAAGAAGAACTGACTAAGGTCTATGTCGATAACAAGTCAGCCAATGCCTTAGCAAAGAATCCTGTATTTCATGACTGAAGCAAACACATCAATGTCTACTACCACTATATACGAGAATGTGTTTGATAATGTGCAAAATATACATAATTATGGTGTTTTTATGCACATTTCAGGTCTAAATGGTGTTGAAGCTATCTTGGTATGATTGGTGATGTTTTGGAGCTGATTTGGAGCGTTGTTGATGAGTTTTCATGTTGCTCTGGAGTCCAGGCTAAGAAGTTGTGGGTTTGCTGTCAATTTCGGGATTTTTAGAGAAGCAACATACAGATTCCTATTTGAAGACTAATACCTTACTAGACTAATTCACATTAAATCCCATTAGTTTTTGACTTATCTTTTTCCTTTTTAATGGGATTAGTTTTGGACAGCAAGATTAGATATTCGATTCTTTTTGTAAGCTGCTGCTCTTGAAGGACGTTTAGATTCTCTATAGTATTTGACAATTCATTCAATGGAAAATTTAGTTGGTTTAATTAAAATCATGATCAACTAATTTTCCATTCTTTCGATTAAGGATTGTCTTGAGACGAGTTATCAATTGTGAGGCTTTGTTCTTATCCCGTTCTTAATTTCAATTTGCAATCAACAACTGGTAATATTTCTCCATTGTTATCTTTTGATTCTTCAATCTGGCCAATTGGTGTTTTCGAAAGATTAACATATTGTTATTCTTAATTTGTTTATGCTATCATAACAAGTTAGAAGCTTTGTAACAAACGATTTCTATTTAAGTTTTCTTGGTTTTGATTGAACTAATTTGATTTCTTCATGCTATCATAATTGGTTGAATTAGAATTGATTCTTGTTGCTTAAAGCCTTTTCAGAATTAAATCTTGTCAGCTATTCCTACAATTGCGATTTAAAATTAAGGATTTAGAATTAGCTAACTAATTCGGTTTCTACCTTTTGAAGAATTTAATCATGCTATTTCGTGATTAACCTAATTGATTGACAATTTGGAAGCTTATCTTTTTTGCCCGTGATCGATTGTTATTAGCCGAAAGTATCCTTGATCGGAAGTCTTTAATCCACAGTTTTATACTGTGTTAAACATTTCAACTTTAGTATTTTTAATTTTCTTAAGCAAACAATTCTTTAAACCCCCCATTATTTTATTTTTATTGCATTTTCTTAGTTACCAATCGAATAAATCTTATACAAAGTCCTTGTGGAGATGATCCCATTTATCGCTACTACAAATGCTATTTGTTTGGTGATAAAAGCAATTTATTTTTGACGGATTCGACACACGTCAAATTTTGGCACCGTTACCGGGAACTTTATTAATTTGTTTCATTTGTTTGTTGACTAGGAGTGATCGTGGAAGTGACAAGCTTTACGATCCTGAAATAGAGAATACCGCTCGCAACTTGAGAAAAATCACCGAGAAGAACAAAAGAGCTGAAAATTCGACCAATTCAGTATTTCAAGCTTTAGTATTTTAATTTACTCAATAAAATCAACTCTTTAAATCCCCCATTATTTATTTTATTGTATTTTTCTTATTTGTCAATCGAATAAATCATTTACAAAGTCCTTGTGGAGACGATCACATTTATCGCTACTACAAATTCTATTTGTTCGGTGTTAAAAGGAAGTTATTTTTTACGGATTCGACACATGTCAAATTTTGACGCTGTTGCCGGGGACTTTGTACTGATTAATTTTATTTGTTTTGATAACCAGGATTTAAAAAAAACAAAAAAAAAAATTGAAAACAAAGAAGGCAGCGACGATGACACTAGAGGAGATAGCAGCAACATTACGTGTAAGAGCACTGCAAGGAAGGAAGTGCAAGTTGAATACATCAAGACACAAGACCAAGTTGCGGATATATTTACCAAGCCATTGATGACTAAAAACTTCATGAGATTAAAAAGTTTACTTGGGATGACAATATCAAGTTTAAGGGGGGTGTTGGATCATAAACTTTATCCTAATTAGAACTTGAAGTCCAAACTAAGTTCTAAACTTAATCTTAATTAAGTAAAGTCCAAGTCCATTGTCAAATGTAAACTTGATTCAATTAATTACAACTAATTTGGAGGTTATTAACTACAACAAACTTGGAGGCCATTTAATTCAACTAAATAAGTTGACTATTAATTGTTTAAGTTGCAAATTGTGGTTAGTTGGATGTTGTGATTAGTAAATGTGTTAGTTGCGAGTTGTATCATTATTCACCTATAAATAGGTGAGTTGTTTAGTTGTTTTTCATCAAGTAGAAATAAGAAGAACTTTAATTAGAAAAGATGTAAGTGAGTTGTATTTTTATATTTTGAGTATATTTTGAGTGAGTGTTCTTGTAATATTTTCTTTTAGTTTAATCAAAGTTGTTACAGCTTGGGAAAGAGCCAAAAAAACAGCACAAAGAATCATTGTAACAGACATTTTAATAGGATTTTCTGCATTTACATGAGCAAAGAATAGGATGAGGTACCGCATAAGATCTTCGGTGCCATGGTTCCCTCCATGGAATTAATTTTCAGATGATCTTCCTCTTCTTCAAGCTCTGCCTCTACTTTGATTGTAGCTTTGAAGATTAGGAAGCAGAGGACCTAACTCTCTGCTGCATCCATTTGTTTTATCATCTGCTACTACCTATGCACGCCAACTGTTCGACATATTGTTTTTGACTCTTTTATTCGATATGGATTTCTCACATGCTTCTCTCATTGCCGACATCTTCAACAATCAATCTTTTTTTCCAAGTAACGTCAATCTTGCAACTGAAACTGCAAAGGCTCCTCCACCTAAGTTGAGTTACGCACATGTTAGTGGGGGATTGCAAACCAGCAGCTAAATATTTCGACTTCTCCTTTTTTTCATTGGAAATTGTATCGGAGAAGGGGGGTTTTAAATCTGTGAAAATCAGTTAGGATGCCTATGAAAAACGAGTAAGTCAGTGCACCTTTTCCTTGATTGGTCATCTAATTCTCGCCAAGGGTAACGCATCCATCAAGGTAGATGATCTCAAGCTTAAATTGACGGTTATATGAGGATTAAAATCTACCTGGAAATTAATTCCTATTGGACGTGGAAATTATCATCTCATGCTTGGATCAATTGACGTTAAAAATTCGGTTTCGAGCAAAGGCAGCCTGAACTTGAAGCCTGAGGTTTTTCGCTTACAGCCATGGACTAGGGACTTTGATCCTTACGCCCAGAACACAACTAATGCTCAAGTCTGGGTTTGACTGCAGGCTCTTCCCTGGGAATACTAGGATCCAAAAATGTTGACAGAAATCACAAGCAGCTT
>CAOJBI010629134.1:0-10584 GCA_948277035.1 Euphorbia corollata
CCATGCTCAATTTGGGCAGTGTTTTGGGGCTTTCTCATTCCAACTCCTCTAACGTTATATCAACGATTGTCAATCCCAATGTTCATTCCGTTGATCAGAGTTCCAGTGTTCAATCGAGTCCAATTATTTCTCCCAATCTTATAGGTATGATGAACAACAAACTCACATCTACCAATTTTCTCATTTGGAAAGCCCAGTTTACAAGTCTTCTTAAGGGTTGTCGCCTAGCTCACCATATCGATCCCCAATCCATTCCTCCAGCTAAATATCTTGTTGATGGATCCCTTAACCCTCTATTTGATTCTTGGGAACAAAAGGACCAGCAGGTGTTAAGCTGGATCCTTACCACTATCTCTAATTCTTTACTTCCCCAAATTGTATCTGCTGAAACCGCATCTTGTACCTGGGAAAAACTGACCAAGACATATGCTTGTGGATCGCGGTCACAGATTCGCCATCTTCGGTCGCAATTACTTAGCATCCAACGTAGTTCGAATGAAATAACCTCACACATGCTAAAGGTCAAAGGTATCTTCGACAAACTGATTTCCTTGGGTTATGTCATGTCTGAATATGATCTTGTAGATGCCATCCTTATGGGACTTGGTGAACAATACGACACCTTTAAGTATGTAATGGAAGCTAAACTTGAAGCCATTCGTTTCGATGACATATTTGGTTTGCTCCTATGAGCTGAAAGGTAGATTAATCAAGCTCCCTCCAACACATTTACACCGACAGCAATGACTGCTAATCGGGGCTCTTCCTTTCGCGGAGGTCAAATTGCTGGTAGGTCCTCTTGAGGAGGATGTCAATCCCGTGGAGGCAGTAGAGGTCGTGGCTTCTCTAATGGGCAGAATTATCATCACTCGTTCACTGCTCCAATTCAGTATCAACAACGTCCTCCTTCGCCCCTCCAACAGCTCATTCCACCACCCAACAGTGCAGACTCCTATTCGCAGCATGCCGTTTGTCACAATTGTCATGGCCTCGGTCACATAGCGCGCAATTGTTCCTCCCCCAAACTGAATCCAACCCCATCCACTCATATAGCCACAACCCCGTCTAACCATCAACCATGGATCGTAGATTCGAGTGCATTCCATCACTTGATATCGGACTTGGGTAATCTGGCCATTCATTCCGAGTATACTGGTTCCGATGAAGTCACCATTTGTAATGGCTCAAAACTCCCTATCTCTCGTGTCGGTTCATCTTGTTTCAATATTGGTCAAGTTCCTTATTCATTGTGTAATATACTACATGTTCCCAACTCATCCCATAATTTATTATCTATTTATGCTCTAACCAATACTAATCCAGTTTCTGTTGAATTTTTCTCTGATTCTTTTGTTATTAAGGATTTGGAAACGGGCCAAATCAGGTTCAAGGGCTGGAGTGACAATGGCCTCTACTCTCTGTGTTTGTCTGCCTCTGACTATAGTCATGCACATTTAGCTTCTTTATCACTATGGCATGATCGCTTAGGCCATGCTTCATTTCCTCTTGTTAAACAATATTTACGATTGAATAATATTAAGTATGCTGATGATACTTCGAGTTTGTGTTCTGCGTGTGCTATTTCTAAAAATCATAAGCTACCCTTTATGTCATCTAATTTTGTGTCATCTAGTCCTCTTGAATTAATTTGTGCGGATGTTTGGGGTCCATCTCCTGTCACTTCGGTTGATGGTTTTTGCTATTATGTGTTGTTCTTATATCATTACAGTAAATACTCTTGGATTTATTTTCTTAAGCATAAATATGATGTTTGTGATGTATTCAAAAAGTTTAAGACAGTTGTGGAGAAACACTTTGCCACCTCCATTCGCAATTTCCATTCGGATGGCGGGGGCGAATTCATAGCCCTAAAAGATTATTTTGTTCAACATGGAATCTCTCATCGCATTTCATGTCCCCAAACACCTGAACAAAACAGTTCCGCAGAGAGAAAACACTGCCACATAACTGAACATGGCCTCGCCTTAATGCACCGCGTCCACGCCCCATCACCATATTGGACATATGCTTTCGACACCTCTGTGTACCTTATCAATCATACCCCCATGCCTTTACAAAACTTTAAAACTCCTTACCACACTCTTTTCAAACGTCAACCGGACATTCTTTCTCTCCACATTTTTGGGTGCCTTTGCTTTCCTTGGTTAAAACCTTATGCCAAACATAAACTTGAACCAAAATCCTGAGCATGCATTTTCATGGGCTACAGTAAACTCCACAAGGGTTATATTTGTTTTGATCATATCCATTCCAAATTTTTTATCTTACGTCATGTCTTGTTTGATGAACAGGTGTTCCCATTTTCAATGTTATGTGATGAGAAGCAATCTGATTCTATGACTCCAACCTTGTCACTTTTCCATATTGCTTTCCCGAAACAGACTCCACATTCAACCCCAACCAACCAATCTCAACCCTAACCACTTACACCTTCCATAAACCACTTACCTTTAATATCACCACCTGTCACCTTCACTTCACCAAACACACAACTACAATCAGCCCCTTCACCAGCACCCTAATACAATCCTGCCACCATCTCTAATGCTTTCATATCTGAAAACCCAGCTCCACCCATTACACAGCCATCACAGCCACCCAACTTTCGCATGACAACTCAATTTCTCACCGGGTCGCTCAAACCCCGAGTTCCCTTTGACCTTTATCATGTGATTGATACCCCATCAACCTTTAAAACAACCACAAAAACCCCAAATTTCCATCAAGCTATGACCGAGGAGTACAATGCATTGATTAAAAATGGTACATGGGTATTGGTTCCACCTCACGAGTCTCAAAATGTTGTTGGTTGAAAATGGATCTACCGCATCAAACAGAAAATTGATGGGTCCATTGATCGATATAAAGCTCGCCTTGTTGCTAAAGGCTTTCATCAACGTCCCGGCATTGATTACTTTGAAACATACAGCCCTGTCATCAAAACTGCCACAATTCGTCTCCTTCTTTCACTAGCTGTGTCTCTTAATTGGCATGTCACTCAACTTGATGTCTCCAATACATTTCTTCATGGAAACTTAGAGGAAAATGTGTACATAGAGCAGCCACCTGGTTTTGTAAATTCGCAAAATCCTCACTTTTTTTGTAAGTTACAAAAATCTCTATATGGTTTCAAACAAGCGCCTCGAATTTGGCATCACCGGCTCACGGACTCTCTATATAAACTTGGCTTTCACGGTTCTAAGTCGGATGTGTCACTTTTCTGGTTTCGACATGGAAAAATTATGATTTTTTTCTAATTTATGTTGATGATATACTCCTTATGGGTAATGACAAGCATCCCATTTCCCAAGTTGTGTCTCAACTCAATGGGGAATTTGCAAATCGAGATCTTGGTTTTCTTGACTACTTTCTTGGCATTCAGTCACATTGGTATTCGAATGGTTTATTCCTTTGCTAATCGAAATACATACTGGACTTACTAAAGAAGCAAAACATGCTTGGTTCAAAAGCCATCTCCACTCCAATGTGTTCGAAGAAGACATTTATGAAAAATCACGGGGATTCATATATGAACGTAACTAACTATCTTTGTGTATTGGGCAGCCTACAATATTTATCATTGACTCGGCCTAACATTTCATTTGCCGTCAACAGGCTATCTCAATTTATGCATGCACCAACCGCTATGCATTGGCAAGGGGTTAAGTGTATTTTACGTTATCTTCATGGTACACACTCGCATGGGCTATTCTTCCATAGAGACTCACCTTTGCAGCTTCACAGTTTCACTGATGCAGACTAGACAGGCAGCCTGGATGATAAAAAATCCACCATCGGGTACGCCATTGACCTTGGTATGAACTTAGTGTCATGGAGTTCAAAGAAACAGAAATCAGTGTCACGTTCATCTACTGAGGCTGAATACCAAGCCCTTACAACCGGAGCATCTGAAATAAGTTGGTTGCAAATTCTTCTACAAGAAATAGGTCTATCACTCAACCGGGCACCTCATTTGTTGTGTGATAATCTTTCAGCAACTTATCTCATCGTCAACCCCATTTATCATCAAAGAAGCAATCATTTAGAGGTAGACTTTCATTTTGTCCGTGATCGAGTCTCAAAGGGTCAACTACGTGTATCTTACATTCCAACACAAGATCAAGTGGCTGATGTGCTCACCAAACCGATGCCCAAAGATCGGTTCTTACCATTAAAGGCCAAGTTGAGCATTTATTCCTCTCCAAGCTCAACTTGAGGGAGGGTATTAGAGTCCTACACCATTACTCTCCTAAACACTGTATATCACTTTGATTTATCTCATTTACATTTTGTATTTATCCTTTCATTTGCTTGTAATCCCTTCGCAGAAGGACTCTTCTTGAACTGTATATATCAGTGTGATAATCAATCAATATACAACTAGATTTACCATTTACGATCACGTATGTTACCCTAAAATTTCAATAGCTCTATTTAATTCACTAAACATTGAAATGTGCACTAATTTACTTATTCAGTTTGTCAAAATATATCAATTTACTGTTTAAACCTTGAGTTTGATCAAAAATTTTCTATTATCCTCATCAACTAGATAAATAGATTTACATAACCACATTCATCCATAACAAATCACGTTAGTAATAAGGGACAAACTAATGTACTTAATTCTATCAAATTTAGGGTGACAACCTTAACTTTTATAAATTCAAGTTGATAAATACGAAAAAAATGCCAAATTCAAAGAATTGTAGATGATTCAATTTTTTTTCTTTTCGTTCGAAACTATTTTAAAAAAATTTACATTTTCAAATATTAATGAGCATTTAAAGCCTGATAGAATTATACGGTGTCTGAATATTCATTCAGTGAAGCTCCCTTCCAGTGAATAAATAGAATTGATTGATTGATTATTATCAGACAACCATCATCTAATTCACTGAAAAACACTTGAGAAATTGATGAACAGAATTTCCTTTTATATATTGGATGAGCCAATTGAGTAGTGTATTATATCCTTGTATTTTTATTTCTTATAATCAACATATTTTATATTTTTCTTTTCCAAACATATGATAATGGAGATCAAACTCAAATCATTATATTTTGTAAATAGTTTACAAATGATGAACCAATTTGACAATTTTCCTAAAAAAAATAAACAGTATTCGACTGTTGTAGATATGAAATACTAATATAATGAGTTTTAGGAATAAATTATAAATTAGTTATTTGAGTTTTTAATAGGACAAATATATGACATAGAAAAGCACTTTAATTTGAATTTAAAAGCAACGAATTAAAGTAATATATAATTTTTGAAAACAACTACTTCCTCAAACTTGGAATTATTTTTTTTTTGGTCAATATCCACGTTAAAGACAATAAAAAAATTTATTTATCCGATTTTTATTTTTTAAGAAAATGACTGAGAATTTTATTTTTTTATCATGTCTGATGTGCATTAAATAAAAATAAATAAATAAAATATTTAAATATGTATACTGAAATTTGAACATGAAACTTATTTAAATTTGAAGAAATAGGTACAAAATTAAACGAAGAAAATGAATCTAATGTCTATATCTACGTGTATATGCTCAATGGAATTTAATAGCCTGTGGTAAGTCTCACGTGAAACGAAATAAATAGTACTCTATAAAAGAGGGTGCATGATCTTGTATAATATCCTTGTTGTCCCTTCCTTAAATAGTTTTTGATAAGTGTTATTTTTTAAAATATTTTATTTACGTGTAATTGTCTCTTTCCTATTTTCTCAAATCTCTTTCCTACATGTTTAACACTAGTCAAAAACTGGATGAAGGAACATGATTAGAGATAGGATAACGGGGACAAAGGATCTTTATCCATCATTGTCTTCAAACCTTCAAATTGTTTATAATTATACGTTTGTGTTATTATAAATTAAATCTTTACGTGTTTCTAATAACTATAATCTTATTCCGTTAAGTTTTATAATTTTTTCATCCAATTAAATGATGTGATATATTTTCATTAATAAAATTGTCATTCTTTTCTTTTCTTATTTTTTAATTAAAGTTTTTTTTGAAGGAGTCACGGATTGATCAATGATCATCTTCACCCACTACTAATGAATATACCAATTGTATTAAACTGTTATTTTCTTCTTTACTTATTAATTTACATTATTTACACATTATGTATCTGATAAAATATATGTTCATCTTGCTTTTGTTGATTAGCTACTAATCTAACAATGGAAAGTTGCAATTCATATCCTTTCGAAAGCAATCAATGTTATCAACATAAATATCAAACTCCGAGTATCTGGTGCGCTTAAGTATTACTTATCTTTTCTCTACCCTTATTGTTGTTTGAAATGGAGTTTTTTTTATATAGTTTTGGCTATTTTCTTTCTTTGACTTCAGTTTCTTGTTTTCTTCATTTTCTTGACATAATTAAATTAATAAGTTAACAAGAGAAGCGCGGTTTTGATGGTAAAAATATGCAACATCAGTAAATTAAATGAAAATAATTATAAAACTCAATGAAAACAGATTATAATTGAATGAAGATAAAGTACAATCAAATTTAAATAGAAATGAAAAAGCTATAAAAGTTATAATTATTTATCTTATCGAGAAATTAATCTCATTAATAAAATTTAGAAAATATTTAGTAAATTCTTTTTAGTTATTACTACTATCCTATTAATAATAAAATTTTAAACCAATATAGTTATTTTATCTTTTATAAAGCAATGATTATTTTTGTCTATATTACTAAAAAAAATTTATTTTATTTATTATTTAGATAATAACCTATTTCATATATTTAAAATATGCATATAATAATAATAATAATAATAATAATAATAATAATCTAAGTTCATAATAAAATCAAATAATACAAAGTTGTTTGGTAGTCACATTTCCAATATGAAGAACAGAGGTGATAATTATGTTTTCGAATTCCATAACTTTTAGAAATAATTTATTAAAAAATACAAAAAAAAAATAATCTTCAAAAAATAACACTGAAAAATGATCATTTTGAATATAGTTAACCGTGGAACAAATTATTATGAAAATTTACTTTAAAAAATCATATTCTTTCATAATCAATTTGATACGTCACTTTTAGAACGTACATAGTTGAAACATTATTTTTTACTCTTGATTTTTAATAATTTTTGTTTATTTAATTTATTCGGTGAATATTGAAGTTTCTATAATTTCAAGATAATTTGATAGATAACATTAACAAATAAATGATATGAAATAAATTTTATAATTTGTGTGTAAAATTAGACCGATATCTTAATTTAACAGTTAAGATTTTTTATAAATTTTAAGTTCTAATCATAACAAGGTGATGTGAATTTTTTTTATTCCGATTTCCAAACAGTAAAAAATCAATTTCAAAGTTTTGTTGAAATTGAAAAATTAAGTAGGGACAGGGTCTACTACTAGAGAAAAACACATAGGTGGGACTGTTGGCTGTCCTAGTCACAAATTTTAAACCACACGATAAACGAGGCAAGTCCACAGAGCAAACTCTGGTCTTGACTTTGTAAGGAAAATAATGACCGTTAGATGAAAACTAACAGATCTCGAGATATCCAACAGCCCACGTTACAACTTCAATTATCTTATCATTCATAAAGTTTTGAACGCTACTACACTTGATCATTTTACTCGTAGTTTTACTGGTACAACTGTCAGTAAATTAGAAATACTGGTAAGCATTTTGACATAGTTAATTAAAGTTTGGAGTTCGAATTTTGTGGACTTTAGAAAATTTTTATTCAAAAACTCATTCATCATAGCTAAATTTGGATCTTATCAGGACCAAACTCGTGTGAAATCCATAAGAAATAAAAAAAAAAATTACCAAATCCATTCTTGTTACTAGTCATTTTAGATTTTTTATCAAAATAAATAACATATTTAATGAACTACAAAAATGACAAATTTATCATTTTTATTTTACAATAAAATTAATTTTATTTTTAATTATCAATATTGTAACTTTATTTATAATCAATCTCTTTCCTAATTAATATAAAAGTAAATTGGAAAAGAAATTGTGGCAAATGTCTTAGCCTAGTTGGTTAAGACATGAAGATGTGATCGTAGAGGTCACAGGTTCGAGTCCACATTCGGGTGGGGTGGAGATAAGATTTTCCTTTGTTATTATTGTAAGCCCAAATGAGGCAAATTTTTTATTAAAAAAAATTGGAAAAGAAATTGTTGAAAATTGCATTAATATTTTAAGATGAGAAATAAAAAGAAATTAAGGTAAAATATTTTAAATAACTAGTATCAAGATTGAAAAATAAATTAAAAGTCATCGATATTTAACTGAAATAGTTTTAAATTGGGAACAAAAATATTAAGATGGTGTTAGAAAAATTTGAACCTAACCAACGCTCAGCCATTGGATGAGTATTTATAAAAACGTACAATCATTGATTTGGGAGTTCCAACGCTTAAAATATATACGCCGAAAGTTTCATTTAACTTGTCACAAATGATATTTTTATTTACTTTTTATGTTTAGTGTTCCTAACAAATTTTCGACTTTTCGTCACAAATGCTTAATTATAAAAAAATTTCATGAAAATCCGCCATTTATTCTCAATTGTTTTGTGGAAAATGCTCACATTTTGGGATGTTAGCGCATCTCCAATATATAGTCTATTCCAATAATAGTTTTGACATATAGGTAAAAACAGCAATTAACTAAAAAAAAACTTTACACTAACCCTTCTATGTGATGTGACATAATAAATGTGATGTGACATAATAAATGTTGGACATTGTTTATTTAATTGTCTACATGTAGACAATCAAAAGGAATGTCAACTTATTAAATTAATTAATATTTTAATGTTGAATTAAGTTTAATTTGTAATTAAATCTTTTTTGTATTATTTAATTATATAATTTGTAATAAAATTAATAATATATTGTAGACATTTTTCTAAAACTTATTGTATATTTTCAAAATCATTGACATGTCATCAATGTATGAATCTATTCCACATGCCACGTAATCCTAGAATGCACTATCCATTGGAGATGCTCTATTAAAGATAGAACACTCATTTTATGGATACATTTATCTTCATAGTACTTGTTATTATGTTCCAATGCTCAATCGATTATCAGAGTTCCCCTGACACCATATAATAGATCATTAGAATTATGAAATTAATGTAGGCAAATGACATTAATTAATTGGTTACCACACCAGTCTTATTTTTTTGAGATTTAATTTGTTTGCTTGTTTAGTGAGTTTTTTTTATATCCAGTATTAGTTGAAAATTTTAAGAATAAACTTAAAAACAACTTTAAACTCGCATTTAAAGATGTATATATCATCTCATCATTATTTTTTTATTAGAAAACAAATAAGTAGACATTATTACGAGGTAAACCTGTTTATGGGCTATGGTACACCCGCTGCTTGGTCGGAGTCCACTTCTATGCAAAGAATATAATAATATATAGGATTTAAATATATTTATACAAAAAATTTCTATTTATTAATATTAGTACATAAAAGACCGAAGAGGATATGTTATTATTAGATGAGTCGGATCATGTAAACCCTATCCGACCCCGAAATTGATTTCTATCGATATGGATTTGAGTTATAATAGAACCTCGTTAAATTAATACTCTCGTTAAAATAATAACTTTCGCGTCCTTAATCGGGATCAACATGATAAATTAATAATTCGCTAAATTTATAAAATAATATGAAAAATAAATTCATATAGGTTCCATTTGACATATAAATTAATAATTCATAATTTGTAAAAATATATTTCATATAATTTATAACTAATCTAAGAAGATTTTCGAAAATATGATTCTAATGTTATTGTTTCTTTTAAAATTAATATCACATTGAATCTTTTCTCTAACATTTCTTAAAGCATTAAGAAAATCCGGTGCAGAGTTCTCATATTATAAAAGGAAGTATTGTAAGGTAATTGCTGCTTTCTAAGCATCTTTGCGCGAAACTTGTTCTAATTCCACATTATCGTATTCCACTTGATTTTTTTATACCTTTAAGATGAGAAGTCATTTTTTTTCTTTTGTTTTGTATAGTTATATGTTGTAACTCTCTTTATATAGTAACTTAGTTTATACAACTACATTAATAGTTGAGTGGATTTATACATTTAACTTGAGTTATGTATGGAATACTAAAAGTATATCTGTGAAAATGCATAAATTTAATTAATATGTATGATTAATATTTATTAATTAAATTCATGTGTTTCATACATATTCATACCGTATAAACTATATATTTATAAATTAATAATTATTAATTTACGTAATTAATTAATATTTTATTAAGTTAATACATGACATTATTAATTCAGAGAGGTAATGTGCAGCATTATAATAAAATTTCACCAAAGTTTTTTAATTAAAAGCTCCACGAAGCACGTCCCACCCATCCGACAAAGAGGGGTGGCGTTTTAGTAAATAAGTGGTCATGTGTAGACATTTGCATAGCAATTTGAAAAATCCTTTCATTCAACGTTCCTTTCTTCATGTACATTGGCAACAGCAAAAAAGACGCCTTTCGTCAAAGGTATCA
>CAOJBI010629477.1:0-11753 GCA_948277035.1 Euphorbia corollata
GATAATATAAGTCGTGATGTGAATTTGATTTAGAACAATAATAAATGATAATTGAATTATTTTTTTATCAACCTCATGTATTATCAATAATTTAATTATCAGTCTATTTAAATTTTTTAAATATTGGTGGAAACTTACTAAACAGCATTTATAAGTTACTAAAATATAATCATAATTGATAGATTTCTTTTGCTTGAAAATTAACTTAAAAATCTAGATTAACATCTTTTTTTTATAATATTTACGAGTATTTTTTTAAAACATTTTTTATTCGGGACTAATCACAATTATGTCACCTCACCCCTTCTAACAAATGTATTTAATAATATTCGAATCATGTTCTCTTCCAATATGCTTAACATGCATTACCAGCTGAACTAAACTTTATGATTAATAATATTAATTTATAAAATTTTACCTCCGTAACAAATTTAAATAATCAAATCCCAATCATCAATTTACTTCACGAAATAAAGAAATATTTGTTCAGCGTGCATATGTATTTACAAGTTTAAATTTAAATGTAAATAATTTACTAAAATAAATTTAATATTTTAACATAAAAGGGAAACTGATATAATTGGTTTTAATTTGAAGGCTTAATACATCATTAGATCCCTCAACTTGTCCAAAAAAACCTCCTGCCCCCTTGAACTTTCAAAATGACCCCGTAGCTACCTCAACTTTCAAAAAGTGACCCCGTAACTACCTCAACTTTCAAAAAGTGACCCCGTAACTACCTCAACTTTCAAAAAGTGACACGTGGCATTTAGGGAGTAAAGTGGTACATTTTTTTAAAGTTGAGGTAGCTACGGGGTCACTTTTTGAAAGTTGAGGTAGCTACGGGGTCATTTTGAAAGTTCAGGGGGGCAGGAGGTTTTTTGGGACAAGTTGAGGGATCCCATGATGTATTAAGCCATGATATTTTATTAAGTTGCCAAAAAAGTTGAGTTGTAAGAAGAGTTGTTTTGAGTTGCCAAAAGAAATGTTGTTTTTACTAGATTTTCGTTGACTATAATTATTTAAAACAATAAGAATTTTCTTTTATTTCTTTTAGCTTTTGTAAACGAGGATTGTCCCTTACCTAAAAGTATTGGACATGTTTCTTTTGTTCATATCCATATATTTGCAAATCATATTACTGAATAAATTTGTTCAGCACTAATGATTCTGTGATGTGTAAGGAAAATTGTCACCGTGCATTTTTAGAATATGATGTCTGTTGATTTATTTATTTTTCAATCAAACAAAATCTCACGGAATATTTTTTGTTTAATTAATTATTAAATGAAATTAGTTACTGATTAGTTATTAAGTTAACCAATTTTGATTTCAGTTTCTATATTTCAATTTAATTTTTTTTATTATAATAATAAAAATTTTCACGTGATCCCATTTTTCTTAAAAAGAATCAAATTTTAATTTTAAGGGACATCAAAACATAAGTACGCCATTATTCATCCAAGGATAGAATAAAATGCTAAAAAGTAATGATCATTATGAATACAAAGATGGTAACTATTATTGGTGGAACGTCCGTCTTTTTCCGAAAACGACATGAGAGCAGTCGTTTTACACTAGGAGCCAAAATTGTAAGCTCTAAGCTAATTTTGCTAAGGCTGGCTTTATCTCTCATTCTCTGCGTAATCCATCACTCTCATCTTCCAATTCTCCAATCATTCTTTCACAATCATCGCTTAGTTTATTTATTTCCGTTCACCGGAGACTCGACGCGCCGCCACATCAGCTGCTTTCACCGCCATCTTTGGCCATTCGTATTCATGTATAACAAATTCACAGTTTTAGGGTTTCTATGCTTGGCTCTGGATAGTTGATAGTAAATGCTAATCCTTGGAATTCTTGGGTTACAAACCCTTTTCCTTGTTTTTGTTTCTATTTGTTTCCTTTGGTTATACCATAAGTGGCTCAATGCGGTCGAAAGGAAGGAGGAGATTAGGAGGCTTGTCGATAAGGTATCTAAGGAATCCGCCGTGGTTGAATTCGAATCTGTTCATGAATATAGTTCCTGTTCCAGAGCTCATCAATGCGCTGTGTGCTTCCGCCCTACAACCACCCGTTGCTCCCAGTGCAAAACGGTCAATTACTGGTGTGTGTTCTTGCTATTTTAACTTAATAGTTTATGCTTTTTCTAATTTCTAGTGTCTATTGTTTTAAATTTTAAAAGTTAGGCTTTTATTGCAACTAGAGTTATCTAAGGGAACTTCTGTTCTGCTAGTTAGTTGTTGAGTGATTGTGAATTTTAAAAGGCTTAAGAGATAATTAGGTGCTGCAATGGACCGAGGATTACTTCGTTTTAACTTTTAAGTATCAAGTGGCGTGGGCATATGTTGGACTTTGAATGACTAGAACCAGACTGTTTTATTTGTATGATATTGACAACTACTGCATTGGATTTTAATGTTCATGGTTGTTGTCATGGAAGTAGTGGTAGTGGTTTACAATTGTGGTCTTTGGAACTGATTTCTGAATTTGGGTTACCTTAGCTCAAGTCGTGTTTCCGGATTCTGTCTTGGAATTTAATTACCAGATGCTTGAGAATTTTAACTCATCAACTTGATTTGTTTCAAAGCATAAGATTTTTTTTTTTTTTTAAAACGTTATAGAAGCTTCTGACTCTGCACATATCAAATACTCAACAATTGAAAGCAGTTCTTGAGATTGCTCTTATCCCTTCAGCATTGAAGAAAATTATAACTTTGCACAATCATGTTCGGAAAGAAATAAACAATTAAAGAATTTTAGTCATTTTCTTTATAGGACAAGATAATTTGGTAAAATTGGTATTCATTTAGAATTCAGTTGGATTTATTGCTTTCAAGGGATTTTGTTCCAAACGGTGCCTCAATGACTGTAAATGTTGGATAATGTACAATTTGAGGAAATGCGCAACTGACTGTAGGTCGATATTACATGGCTAGTCAGGTTGGAAGCGCTTATTGTGTGAGAGGGTTGTATTTATCATCTAATAAATACTCATTTATTTTGTGCATCTGATTTATTTTCCATGTAGAACTGTTAAATTTGGAAGTTTTGCCTCAGAATCAAGTTAATTTTAGAGTGTTTGGATTCAAAGTTGAATAGCTGATTATGGAATTATGAAAGAGAGCATTATGCCAATATCATGAGTCATTTCTCAAATGAACAAAAAAAATTATGTAAAGTTTGTGCACAAGACTTTTTAGAATGGATATTTGGTGACCATGGGAATGTACGAGCTATCCATTTTAAGTCATGATATTGGCAAAAGGAGATTATCTAGTCAGCGCTATCGTTATGTCTGGAGTTTGATCAGTTTTGGTTTGTAGATTCAGATTTCTTGTTTCATTCTTCTTTTTATGAAGATCATTCTATATGGTGGCTCTCATCAAAGCTTTAAATAATGTGCGGATATACGCCAATTACTTTTTCTACATGATCTTCTCGTCACCATCTTTTGCTAATATTCGTAGGAGATGAGAGGGTAGATGTGTTTGTTCACAGGTGTAAGCCAGGAATCTACCAACCCAAATTATGCTTGTTATTTTTCTAATTATTCTTTTGCATTCCCTAAGTATTTCGCCTGATATCTTTTGATGAGTCTTTCGAAAAAATGAAATCCGTAAGGCATAAGCATAACAAGTGAATTGGCTGATTCAGTGATCAGTATATCTATTTAAGGTGGAGCATGAACCATGTTAGTCTTATGTTAGTCCTGTTTCTGAAGTAACTTGGAGTAATTATTACATGCTAGAATAAGTGTTAGAGACAATGCAATTACATTATTATCTTTGTTTTCTCTCTATGATTATGCGTAATAGTAGCATTTGAATGTTTATGAACAAAGCCATGCGTGCTATATTGACCATGAGGTTTGCCTCTTTGCAGTTCTGGGAAGTGTCAAATAATTCATTGGAGGCAAGGTCACAAGAATGAATGTGGACTCCTTGCTAATGCCAATATGCATCGTAAGCAGGAAAGCGAATTGTCTGAAAAATCGTCAGAAAAGCAATCTAAAGTGTGTGTTGATAATGATTCTATAGCTCATGATTGGCCCATTAAAGAACTTGGTTGCCGCAGCATAGGCAGATCAGGGAGACCCTCTGAAACTATTCCTTCTGATTTGCCTGCTACTCAGGCTGGCTTAGAGGAAATGAAAGAATTTAAAATGCCCCCTTCAAAGCCTACCAAGTTGGTAACTAATGTAAATGAAGTTTCTTCTAGCTCCAAATTAAATAAGGCAAAAACTAGTAGCACCAATGAAGAAGTTGATTGCCATTCTCTTCTTCCAAATGGAAATACCAATTCTGGTGATATCATGCTAAAAAGAGCGAGCCATAAGAAGTCTATTAGAAGAGTTGCATCATCAGAAATGCTAGTAACAGATGCTTGTAAACGTCGAAATTCAACATCCTCGTGTAGTTCAAGGTTGGAGTCTATAACTGCTGACAGAGAGGATGATTCCAGGCTACTTAGAGGAAAAGAAGCCAGATCCTCTTCCTTTAACGCTTCTGCTAATTATTCACAAGATTATTCCAGTGACTTGAAAAATTCTGTCTGGAGGAAAGTTCAACAGTTAAGATTGAAGCAATCACACAATCATGAGGTTACATGTGTATATTATTTGTCTGGAAGTATCTATTACAATGTGTTTATAGCATCAATTCATCAATGATTTGTGATTGTTTTTTTGGCAGACAATCTTTTCATATGAGCTGTTCGTTAAACTTTTTTCTTGCGATGAAGAGCTGAGACCATTTGGGCTAAAAAATTGTGGGAACAGGTAAGAAATTTTGTTTGGAGCTTGGATTGTGTGTGCTGAAGTGTGAGTATTTTTCTTCTATAATATTGAACTATTTTCTGAAATTCTACCAGAAAAAAAGATAAAACATAAAATAAAACTGGTCAGTGAGTTTTGTACCAAAAAAAGAAAGCGTTTGGTATGCTATTGATTGACGAATGTAGTTTGTTCTTTGAAGGTAACATAACTTGAAATTTGTGCAGTTGTTATGCTAACACTGTGCTCCAGTGCCTGGCATTTACTCGGCCTCTCACTTCATACTTTGTACTAGGGCTCCATTCAAATTCATGTAAGCTTTTTTCTTGGTTCCTTCATGAATTCATGATATTTTGTTGGGCTATTGTGAGCTTCAAAGGTTTCCCACTTAATGGTATTTACCTTATGTACCAGGTCTAAAGAGGGATTGGTGTTTCATTTGTGAATTTGAATTTTTGATTCTAAAGGCTAGGGAAGGGCAATCCTCTCTGTCACCAATTAGGATTTTATCCAAAATACAAAAAATTGGAAGTCATCTTGGTAATTTCAGAGAAGAAGATGCGCACGAGTTCTTGAGGTGAAGAGAGTATTTCTTTTTCTTTTCCGTGGATTATTCTCAATTGAAATTTCTATTTTCTCAAAATATGTGTGGCCAATGTTAGCTCTGACATGGCAGGTATGCAGTTGATACGATGCAGTCTGTATGTGTTAAGGAAGCTAGAGCTCAAGGCCCTTTTAAAGAAGAGACAACTCTTGTAGGGCTAACATTTGGGGGTTATCTTCGGTCTAAGGTTGTTTATGTCTTTGTTTGTACCCGAATTTTCACATTCTGTTTTAATTGATAAACTCTCCATTCAAGATAAACCATACTTAGTATTCTTCCATTTGCAAAATTATTTGTATGACAAAAGTACATGATTGGATTCTCAGATAACTTGCATGAGGTGCCATGGAAGATCTGAGAAATTTGAACGGATAATGGATTTAACTGTCGAGATAGATGGGAACATTGAAACTCTTGAAGAAGCTCTTACGCAATTCACCGCTGATGAAATGTTGGATGGACAGAACGAGTACTATTGTAGCAGGTTGGTTTATTAGCATGCTTTTTTGCTACTAGAGTAATGCAATGTCTAACTGACGGAGTGAGTTTCCTAATTAAAAATCAATCAAGCCTAATGGAATTAGTTTTCACTTATTTCTTGTTTTACATGCTTGCGAATATTATGTTTTTTTCTATTGTTTTTATTCTTTCTTTAGAGAATGTTTTTTTTTTTTTTCAAACAGATGCAAGTCTTATGTGAAAGCTAGAAAGAAGCTGACGGTATTAGAGGCACCCAACATCCTTACAATTGTATTAAAGAGGTTTCAGGTAAAAAAAAGTTTTAAGTAAGTTTTTCTATGAAATACAAGTTAGTAATTCATAAGTAGCAACTAAAATAACATGTTTATAATTTTTCTGTAGTCCCGTAATTTTGGGAAGCTGAATAAGACTGTTCATTTTCCGGAAATCCTCAACTTAACACCGTATATGTGTGGAAAAAGCGATAAATCTGCCCAGTATGGTCTTTATGCAGTGGTTGTTCACAGGGATAGGATGAATGATGCTTCTACTGGCCACTATGTGTGTTACATAAAGACTTCTCGTGGCCAATGGTTTGGGATCAACGACAGCATAGTATGTGACTTCGTGCTTCTTTTATGTGTTAATTGTAATTTAAATCGGTGGCATTGTTTTTGCTCCTTTGTTTTCTAAAAAAAAAACTCTTTCTTAACATATCCTATCCCTACCTACTCTCAGTTGTCATAAACCAATACTGCATTCCTATATTGGGAAGAATCACTTGTGAATTCTTGGTACTTTAGGATTAGGGTTAAAATTTCTTTCAGTCTTACATATCGATGTCGTGATGAGATCCAGGTAATTTGTGTAGATGAAGGTTTTGCTCCTGCATGGTAACTATGGGACTGTTTGGTTTCTGCTTTCGCAGCTCGTCTCGAAAAGTTCCACTCACAAACTTCCAATAAAACAACATATTTTGGTTTTGGACAAAAGATTTCGACTCTTAATACTAATTAATTAGTGCTTGTTTGCAATTGATTTACCAAGGTCAAAATCTTGTCATAGGGCAAGCTTGAATATGAAGCTTTGCAGGACAGCAACATGGGAAAGCAATCCCAATATCGAGGAATGCATCAGCCAGGCTTGTTTGGTGATGTCATAAATCTGATTTTTGGTTGATTTCCTGTTAGGTAATGCCTGTAGAATTGGAGAGAGTTCTTTCAGAAGAGGCATACATGCTGCTCTATGCTAGGTAAACTGCCGTTCTGCATCTAATTTAGGCTTATGTCCTAATGTTTCTGTTAGCTTACGATTGGTGTTCTTGTTTTAGGAATTGTCCGAGACCCCCTGCTGCTGTGATGGGGAGCAATGAAGAGATTCATAGCGCAAAACCTAAGAGAAGAAACTTGGAAGCTGTCCCTTCCAGCCATAATGCTACGAAGGCTAAACATAACTTCCAATCTTTAAGCGGCGATCCTCCAAAGACACAACAGAAGAATGTAAAATACCCATACAACAAGGCGCAAGATTTTTGTGATTGGAGGCAACACCATCTTGTGGATTCATCAAGTGAGAGTTCATCTATTTTTAGCTGGTCTGATGCAAGTTCTTGTAGCACTGCCAGCACCAAGGACTCGGTCAAGAGTGAAGACTTTTCGGATTTCTTATTCGGAGAAATGGGAGCTAGTTGGTATACTAATTCCGGGCTTTCAGAAGATGGTGTACTGATACAAGCGAAACGAGATGGTTAGAAAATTTTAACCCCCTCCCTCAATTTTGTTAGCAGCAACAACAGTAGGAAAACTGACTCGAGAACAATTAGTGTTAGACTAATCCATCCTCTTGGGTAATTAATGGCGGTTCTAGAGGGAGGAGCTGAGTGAAGCTCATCGACTCAAACGTTTTTATTGAGGTTTGGGTTGACATTGGTATTTTATGATCGTATATGTTATTTAGTCGTCGATTCTTTTTCTAGTTTCTTGTTTCCTCCTGTTGTCCTCAGCTGTGTTCGTTGTATCTATGTAAAAATTAAACTGGAAATTAAATAAAAATTCAAGTTAGTTAATTCTGCTGTTCATATTTAGGCTAAACTTTTTTGGAATTGATTTTATGGAACAAGAGTGGTGAGAAAGGATGGAATGCATTTTGTAATTCCAACTCTTTTCTATTTCTGTGTGATGATCACATTTGGAAATTGATTTTGAAGTCCAGAAAGCAATGCATGTATAGATAAACAAAGAAGTATGATGAACATATAAGTGAAAGTTGAGGGGCAGTAGGTAAAAGGTGTCGAGTTGAATTTATTGGAAAAATAGGTAAAACAAGCGGGAGTTTGATTTCATTTCTTCATCAATATTAAGCGACGTCGTATAGCTATCGTAAATGAACAATTGGAATGTCTTCCAAAAGCAACTGAAACTTTGAGACAAACAAAACCAGAAAAATCGAACCGAATGAAATGCCTATTCCAATTTCACATTGCCAAAAGCTAACCTCTCATCGTCTCTCTCTCCCACTCGCCGCAATTAACAGCAGAGCCATGGTCTCCGCCACCACCAGTCGCAGCGGCGGCGGTGCCTACACCACTCTCAAAGAGACTGTCACTTTCGAGAAAGAAATCAAGAAGAGTAAATTCATTGCCATTGCTGGCCACATCTCCGACGAAAAGTCCGCTTTCGCCTTTCTTTCTCAGGTACTTTATCCACTCAATTGATTCATTTCTTTCAGCTATTAATAAATTCACCTCAGCGTTTAATTCATTTCATTCTTTAGGTTAAGGAACAACGTGCAACTCACAATTGCTGGGCGTACAAGGTATTTAATCCTCTATGATTTCATTTCATTCATTTGATTTTGCTATTAGATTTAACTGGAATATAATCAACGTTTTCTGAATTTGATTTTTGGAATAGGTTGGAGATCAATTTCGGTCTAATGATGATGGGGAGCCATCAGGTACCGCTGGAAAACCAATTCAATCGGCTATTGAATCTTCCGGAATAGATAGAGTAATGGTTGTTGTCATTAGGTAAAATCTTTCTTATCAATTTGAATTCTATGTAAGTTAGCTATTCCAATACTGTGAGATTTTTGGTTTGCAGTTTCTTTGTTTCTTATTGGTAATAGAATTATGTCTGTACTGTAGGTACTTTGGAGGTATCAAATTAGGTACTGGAGGATTGGTAAGAGCTTATGGAGGAGTTGCATCAGAGTGCTTGAGAAGTGCTCCTACTTGTCTTGTAAAATCTAAGGTACTAGGATCCTTTCCTGTTGAATCTGTTTCAAAGAACTAGTTTGATTATAACTTGATATAGATTCTTACTTTGTAAATGAACAAAATTATAGCTCATTACCATTTCAAACGTTTCTGGGTGGAATTCATCTCTTGTATTGGTTTTTGTAGGTTCCAATGGGAGTAGAGGTTCCCTTTGACCTTATAGGAGTTCTTCATCATCAGGTGAGGATGATGTGATTCTAGTGTTTTTCGGTACCTTTGTTTTTGCATAGAGTGTGTCAGTGGTCTGGTGAAATTCTAGTGGTTTTTGCTCGTCGAGATTTCTAGCCCGTTTGAAATGTCTGTTGAAAATGATATGATATCTACGGGTTGGCCTTTTGTATCTCGCTGCTTTCAGTAATCTAACTGGCTGAGGCTCTTAGTGATCAAACATGAAATTAGGATTCATTTGAAGGAGGCAATTGGGGATTTCCATGGCTTTGAGAACGATATAATTGGATTCATTATGATAATTTCCATGGCTTATGATAATTCCTCAAATGTCCATTTTTCGATAGTTGACCGACTCAATATTATTATCTGGTGTGTTACGGACCAAAAGTGTAGTAGTATGCCCTCGTATATTTTGCATGGTGACTTTATGTTTAATCATCTACTCTCTCTTTTTTTCCCTTTATTGTGATACAGCTACAATCTTTCCAAGCTGAGAATATCAAGCAGGATTACGAGACGGGTAAAGATGGCATTGTGATGGTTACTTTTAAAGTCGATTATGACCAGGTTGAAAAATTGGAGGATGCCATCAGATCAAACTGCAGTCGAGAGCTAGAATTTTATAAGCAATGAGACATTCAGATATTATTCATACAGATGTACATGGATTCAATTGGTACATCCATTAGGGGGATGATCAGGGTTCTCCTTTAAATAAATGAAAAAAAAGATGTACATGGATTTAAAATAACGATGTTATTTATAGCCATGGATGGTATAGTATGAGGACTGGCACGTGCTCTTTCCTCGAAAGCTTTCCCAATTAGTTTTATAGATGGCTGCATTTTAGAAATACTAACAAAAGAAGCAGAAAAATGTAATCTTAGTGGTATCAATCATTATATATATATACATGGGATGCTGAAATCATATACATATTTTTGTTATTTTTTTTTTGAAATTTTTTGCAATTACGCTGAATCCTATATGTGGACTCGAACCTATGACCTTTTAAAGCAAAACATCATTTTCAACTGTAGTAGGTTAAGATTTTTGCCACAAGTTGTCAGCACTTTTGTCTTATGGCTTCCACAATTTGCACTTGGGATGTCTTAAAACTTGCAAGTCCTCCTTGCACACAAACTCTTTTGCTACAAGATAAACAATTACTCACTAGATTGTGCGAAGGAGCTTGGCATGAACATGGTTCCCTTTGATGGAGAAACACAATAGACACATTAACAATCTCAGCTAGCGAAACACTACATTTTTAATACTCTTTGATCTATCACAGTTTTACATACATATTATCGATATAATCTTTGGCACCATTTCCTTTCACACTCTCATTGATTTGGCGGCTGTCTTCCCTCTGCTAGAAAAACTCAACCCCTGGTCTTCTTTTTTGACTGTCTTTAGGCTTCTGCAATTTCACTCCTATTTTTTTTGTCCATAATCGAGATTCTTGGGAAGTTTTGGAATTTATCTGTTACCAATGTGCTAAATTATACTCCGAGCGAAATTCATATATATCTCACGGTGATTTTATATAATTATTGATCCATGAAATGAAATTTTGGGCTCATATATATCGAGGTTAGAAGAAGGTGAATGGATTAGATTTTATCTACGTGTAAAATAAACCGATCGATTGCTTACATACTTATCGAAATATTTATGTTTGGATTTTATATATTCCTCCATGAATTCAACATTCATTACCATGTATTATTGTGTTGAATTCATGTACTTAAAATTGTTTGGACAAAAAGGCGAAACAGTTGGGGACAAATCGGTATCTTTTTTGTACCAAAAAGACCGATAGAATTATTCAAAGTTCTCCTCCGTTGTTAGGCTTTGTTTGGATGATGGTTCATCGTGGTTCATTAAAGTACGGTATGGTATAGTACGGTATGATTCTTTTAAAAATTTATGTTTGGATGGATAGTATGGTATAGTATTGTTTTTTTTTTAATTTTAGTTTAATTTAAAGGAGAACCATGGAGAACCATCAAATCCGTGGTTCTATTTTCATGGTTCTTGGAACCATGAAAAAACCATGAAAAAACTATACTATGAAAAAAAACCATACAACCAAACAAGTGAATTTAGTTTAGAACCATACCATACCATGAAAAAACCATGAACCAAATTAGAGAATCTTGGCTCGGCCAATACTTGTAACATTCGCAATGAATTTAATAAAAGCATCGTACTCTAAACTCGCCCTTTCAAAAGCGTTACACCGGTGCAATGTTGGAATAAAAAACCAGAATATCATGACCGTAATAAACCCCATAGTCAAGCACCACGATATTAATGGAGGCAGCATCCATTTCCTGTGAAATGTCTTCTTCCAAGCAACCTCCGTGGCCACGCCAAACCCTTGGATCATGAAAAACAACGTTAACTCCCCGGTTGGCTTTTCATGCCCAAGGTAATAAAACAACAACTCATGCATCGCCGAT
>CAOJBI010629651.1:0-11732 GCA_948277035.1 Euphorbia corollata
TTTCCATGTTGATTCATAGCAAATTTAACTCAGTTTATTTTTCCTTCCACTATTTCTTTCCATGTTGATTCATAGCTTATTCATACAACATTTTTTAACACGATTTTGCAACAAAATCATGACATATTTAAGTAGATTTAGGTTTTCAAAATGGAAAAACGTTACTCTAATTAGTGAGGAAGTAACGATTAATTTAGAAATTTGCAAAAGTGTAGAGGAATTAACGATTGATTTAGAGATTTGAAGAAGAGTAGAGGAATTAACGATTGATTAAGAGATTTGAAGAAGAGTAGAGGAAGTAACGATTGATTTAGAGATTTGAAGAAGAGTAGAGGAAGTAACGATTGATTTAGAGAAGTAACGTTACCTTGAAACTCTGTAGAAAACCTCTTGAAACCGATTGAACGTGATTTGCAGATTTGTAGATTTGAAGGAAATCGTGATTTGAAAATTGAGGGATCGTGAGTGAGGTAAGAACGTGAAGCGTGAGGTAGGGAAGGAGTTTTTTAAGGAGCGTATGATTGTTAGGAGAAAACCTAAATAAAGTAAATTAGTTAAGGTTCAATAGTCGGACTGAAACAATTTCTTATTTTCAGTCCATTATTATAACTTCTCCAATCATAAATACCATCATATAATAAGAATTTAATTAATAGTTTAAAGGTATGTTTTGTTAAGAAAAAAAAAATTTCAGGCCGCTGAATATCTTATGCTTATTATTTTTTCTTTTTGAAAAAAAGTAACTACAAAATTAGTCCAGTGAAAAAATGATATTCAATGCAACATGTAAATTACAGAATTTTTTCTAAAAATTTCATGAAAGAAGAAAAACAAAGTATTTTAAAATTTTAAAATATTGAAATCCAGTGGCACATATAAAGATGTAAATTATGGTTCAATCCATTCCTTCCTATAAAGATTATTACTCATCGAATTTTTCTTTTATTTTATAAAATTTACCTCATTTAATCTTATATTAAATGAAAAAAAATAATTCCATCACATCACGAATGTGACTGGGATCTAGAATCTCTAGAATCTGTAATTTTCATCTTAAATACTAATTCAACACTTCAGTCACGTTAGTAATCGTTGAATTGATAAAAGAGTATTTATCACATTCTAGAGAAGGAAGATAAAGGCACAAAACAACTTCCCCGCGCTTTTAGGAAAACAAGAATCTTAGAAATGCAGATATTAAATGAAATATTTTATTTCCCATGTGCAAAAGTGGTGTGCTTTCAACGATATTTTTTTGTTGATATGACTTGATCCTACGCTTCTTCTTCTTCTGCGTCTGCAAATAGCTATCTGTCAATTAAATTTTTCTCCTTCTCCTCTTCAATCCTCTGCCCCATGCTTTGATTTCCTTTCCATTGCTTATTAAATACCTTCTCTTCAATTCCTTATCTGCCCTCATACCATTATTTATTTCTTCATTTATTATGCTCTCCTAACTTCCTTCTTTATATCCTGCCCCCTATCAACCCTCAGGATTCAATCCTTTCATATTATCTAATCAAACCTTGCATTCATCTATTCTTTCTACTTTCTGCGTTTTTCCCTTTATAAAAATCTATTCAATTTCGCATATACAATCCCTAGGTTTCCAATTATTTTGGGTTCTCTAGGGTTTGGCTTTGCGATGGATTCTGGGTTGGTTATTAAGGGCTTAAATTTCACTCGGAGGAGAAAAAAATGGATTCTTTTGTTTGCTGCCTTTGGTGTTTCTGGTTATGGAGTTTACAAGGTCTATAATTTGCCATCCGTAGTTAAGAAGAGGAGGAGATTCATGAGAGTTTTGGGTGCCATTGTTTCTGTCGCTGAAGCTGTTGCGGATTCTTCCGATTCGATCGCTGTTGTTTCTAGGGATTTGAAGGAGTTCCTGCAGTCAGATTCCGATGAAATTCCTAATAGCTTGAAGCAAATCTCAAAGATTGCTAAATCGGGTGAGTTATTTCAATCTTTGACTAAGGTCTCTCAGGCTTTGACAATTGGGGTTCTTAGAGGGTATAAAGTAGAGTCAAGAAACGGTTATCAATTAGCATCTGATTCAAGTGTTACTGATAAGTTGATGGATAAATTGATGTCTAAGGCAGGGACTGGGTTTGTTTCTGTTGTGGTAGGTAGTTTTGCTAGGAATATGGTAATGGGTTTTTATTCAAATGGTAGTGATAATGGAGAAAAAAGAGGGTCCAGTTCATCAGATTTGCCTGGATGGATTGATGTAGTCTACGACGATCGGTGTAAGGAGCTTGTAGGTGATTGCATACAGAAGTTTGTAAGCACAGCAGTTGCTGTTTACATCGATAAGACGATCCAAATCAATACTTATGATGAGCTGTTCTGTGGCCTAACCAATCCCAAGCATCAATCCAATGTGAAGGATATTCTTGTTTCTGTCTCTAATGCTGCTATAGAAACACTTGTAAAGACATCACACCAGGTTCTGAGTTCAAATTCCAGCAAAAGCAAATTAATTGTTGAGCATGGTGAAGGAGAAAAGCCAACGAGTGATGAAAAGGCAGTTGATGGATGGGTTGAAAAGGTGTCATCTGCTTTGTCTGTGCCAAGCAATAGGAAGTTTGTGCTTGATGTTACAGGTAGAGTAACAGTTGAGACGGTTAGATCTGTTGTGGAGTTGTTGCTGTGTAGGATATCAGATTGTCTAAAGAGAAGTTTGAATACAGTTCATGAAGAGGTAGTAGAAAGAGGCCTTGAGGTAATTAGATACTTTGGGGCTAAGTCTTCTGTTATTGTTACCATATGTCTTGCATTGTATTTACACATATTGGGAGGATCGAGAATTCTTTTGCCTGCTTAAGTAGCTACTTTGTATGTGCATCCTTGTACCCTACTTTTGATTGCAATATGAAACATTTTTTGGCTGGCTTTAGCCTCACAAATTTATTTGTGAAATTTGCTTCTTGAAATGATTATGTATGTTGAGCATAGGATTTTAATTATAAGTTTCTTCTAAGGTTTAGAATGTTAGGATGTTCTTGAGCATTGAATGTGCACCACGTTGTACAAGTACGATTTGGTTGGGTGATAAATGCTCCAAAATTGAAGGATCCACTACTTCTGAGTTTCCATCTGGTTATAAGCATTGCTGGAATTTAATGCTAAGTGCATTATGATGTTTTGAGAGATTTTTGGTAAATTGTTTGAATAGCAAGGGCTGCTTTAGGAGCATCTGGTGGTAAACCGAACTGATTTTAGGACAAATCTGCTGTATTTTCTCGAATTCTATAGAGTAAGAGATAGTTTGTAGTATGATACTTTGCCCTTAAATTTCCCAGAAAAGCTTTCAGGATGTAGCATCTTCCTATGTATTTTGAATGGTGAAATTATTGAATGTACATTTAATAAATTTTCTGTTTGTATTAATCCATGAGTCCAAATTAGTAAATTCAGTCCATTTAATATTGCAGAGCCTTTGACCGTACATTCATTAGATTTGAATTAAACCGAGCAAGAGTCCCTCTCTATATGATATTCTTATCATATATTTCAAATCGGTGCTGTAGGAAGTATAAAGTGTATAATCAGGGTATAGTTAAAGTATAATAAGTTTGTTGTAAGTTAGTTACAAAAGTAATTTCAGTATTAATAGCTGAGCTATATAAAATGCTCATCTACTTTGTAAACGATTCAATTCCATTATTCTGTATTTTTCTCCTCTCTATGAATCAATGAAGCTTTTGTTCTTTGTTTCTCTTTTAATTCGATTCTGCAAAGTTAACATGGTATCTGAGCAAATTCAGTTCCGCTACTGCCTTTCTTTCTTTCCGTTCCCGGATTCAATTACAGATTCTTCTACATTTTACCTTTCTTTCTTGAAAAGAACTTGAAGAACAACAATGGCAAACAAAAATTAACAAAGAATTGACGAAAGCAGTCCTTGGAACTTGCATCCAGGTGAAAATCCCTCTCTAATTCTGTAACTCCTTTGTTAGATAGGCACAATTATCATTCTTGAGTTACAAACATGAGAATGGCGCTACTGTCAAAAAATAAGCTAGAATTTGTGGACAAACTATGGTGAAACCTAATGTTGGAGATGTGAATTATAGTTCTTGGCGCCGATATATGGTACTGTCGTGGTTAATTAGGTCTTTGATTCCGTTTAAAGAAAGATTTTCTAAGATCAACGCTTATTGTATTGCTGATCTCCAAAGCGAGATTTTTTCTATTTCTCACGGCAGTAGATCTATCACAGATTACTTTGTCTCCCTACAGATGTTGTCGGATGAGTTTACAAGTCTAAACCCTTTGCCTGCGTGTGTTTGTGAAGGATGCTTCTGCAATGTTGCAGCAGCTATGATCAAGTCATCTGTTTTTTGAAGGGTTCGAACGGTTCTTTTTCAGGGGTGAAATCGTAGATAATGGCAATGGATCCCTTGCCAACTATGAACAAGATTTTTTCCTAGGTACTTCAGTTTGAAAGAGAATTCGTGGTTTCTACCAATAAAGAAGTTGCAGCCCAAGAAATGACATCTGTTGTGAAAAAAGGGTACAATAATGATCAGTATGGAGGTCACTTTAATTCTGGGAATTATGGAGTTGGAAGAAATGGGGTGAATCAGTTCAGCAACAATTATCAAAAACAGAATAATTTCAGAAGACAAGATTTTCAGTATGGAAATGACAAGAAGCCGAGTGGCTTCTTTTGCAATGGAAATTGCTTAATAGTGAATTGTTGGAAGAAGAATGGGTATCCTTCCTACTTTGAAGCAAAGGTTTCAATAGAGATATGCGAAAGCTAATGCAATTAGTTCTAGTTCTTTTGAGGATTATGATCAAGATCTTGTGGAGCAGGAAATGTTTGAAAATCTCAACCAAGATAATGTTCAAATGATCACTGATCCTAGTACTTCAAATACAGTCTTAAACATGGCTTCTAGCAGCAATGGAAATGCAGGGTTTACCCAGGGACAACCTGTTCAGCTTTCACAGCTTATACAAACACAATTAACAACCCAGAATGGTGCGAACGATTCAGCAAGAATTGAAGAACCAACTGTCATGAGTACATCAACGAAGCACTTGGACATTGCCTGCCACTCTGTAACATCTAAGGTGCAAGATGGAATTATTCACCTCATGTCAGTGTCATCTCACGATCAGCTAGCTAGCATGTTCACAAAACCATTGCATACACCAGGGTATAGTTAAAGGATAATACAAGACTAGAAAGCATGAAGCAGAACCATTGACAGTACATTCGTTAGATTTGATTTGAATCTCTAACCAATGTCTACATCTTTAGTATGGATCATTAGCTTGATGCACGTAGTGCAAGGCATGTACTAAAATGTCTCCAATTCTACACAAGTACACAACTATCGTTTTATTTTATTTTTAATATAAGTTTGTTTTATTCATTTTGGTTATGATGTGAGATTACCAACTTATGGTTATGCTCGGATTCCTAGTTCGGATTTTCCATGTAGTGAGTGATTCTCAACCTTTGAACTTATTGTTTATAACACCAAGTGCATGATTGCCGTCCCAAGTTTTACCAATTCCGACATTTGTAAACGATCACATAGTTATTTGAAAGTCAATCTCAGCACCTCAAGTATAATACATTCGCGCTGATGTGTCTCTCATGCACAAAATATAGTAAAAAATTCAACCCATTAATATTGCGACAAGTGACGCTAGTTGCAAAAATTACATAAAATCCCCAAAATAACTTCATTGTAATACTTTCATTTTTCATATTTGGATTTATAACCATCTTCTTCATCAATCTATTTTATTTTCTCAAAATCAAATCAAATCAAAACAAAATTTTACCATCCGACATACACGGATTAAAATATTCTGAAACCTTAATGTATTACGGTCGAAAATCTCACCATAATCATTAAAAAAATTGGTTTTATCGAGAAAAGGAAGAGGTATGAAAAGTTTTTTGGAAAATCATGAATGTTCTGGGAAATTTTTTTTCGGGAAAACAAGTGAAATCACCAGGATTGATTTTTATTTTTGTTGTGAAAAACTTTGCATGTCTAAGTCCTCCGGTGATACAATAATGAACTTTATATAAATTAAAAAAAAAATCAACATCTTTGTAAAAAGAAATTGAAGAGAAAAGAAAAGAAATTTATGAGAAAAGTGAAGTGAAAAGAAAGAAAATTCGGTCTACACTTTCTTATTTGATCAACCCGTGCCACATCAACTACCACATAAGACGGATGGAGTTACACGGTGCACCTTTCATAAGATAGGGGAGCTACACAATTCTTTGCAAAAGACAAAGGATAATAGGTGCAAGTGTCACTGAGGGAGAAAATGATGCATTTGATCGATTTATTTATAATTTTTTACTTATGATCGTAACTTTTTGTGTATAAAATCATTAATCATATGAATATATACTTGGTTTTATTGGCAAAACTTGTTCCTATATAAAAATGATTAGATAGTATATCATTAATTTTAGTAGAAAAATGAGAATTAGTTTGAGTGAATAGGTTAGATTAGTTGGATTAGATGAATAAAATGGGGACGTGGGGATGGTGGCAAAATGATTATATAGTCACTTCATATTTGGGACTCATCATTATCTTTATTTCTTCTTTATATTATATGTTTTGCAGCCTTTAATCAATTACTCCTCTTTTTTTGCCTTCTGTACCTACATTCCTCTTCAATTAATTGTTTCAATCTTTTTTTTTTTTGTTACAGTTTTATTAACTTTCACTAAAATGGATTATTGCATCAATATTTTTTTAGCTTTATTTGTTTGTTTGGTTATAGTTTATGCTCATTGACTTTCCCAACATCAATAATTTTAATTATTTTCTACTTTTTCAGAAAATAATAACAAGTTTAATGGATTTTCATTTTGTAAAGAAAATCTCGTGCCATTTTCAAGTTGTGATAGTTTTTCAAATAATTTACAAGTCTTCGAGTTCGATTCCTTATGTTCGAAAATTGACAAAATAAGTACCGATATTTCATCAATTTTGGGTCAACTTATTTTTTGGAAAGAGTGAGTATAATCAAGTGAGTTATATACAATTATAAAATATATAAATAAATAGTAAATGAGAAATTGTTTTTCTTTTATAGTATATTATCTTCATTCTAAATATAATATCCGATAAAAAATCACAATGTCCTTGATATAATGTTTTTAATTATATCTCTCTTACAATTGTTGACATGTGTAAGGAAATCTCTCTTAATGTTTGGAAAAATTCTAGCTTTGAAATCAACGTAATTACAAAAGATATTACTAGGGAGCGGTACTTGTGTTGAAAATCACTTTCTTGAGGAGTTATCTCGTTAACTGTTGGACAACATCTTAATCCTTCTATAAGCCCTTCAAAGGCTCATTACATTACAATTGTGTAATTAAAAAGATTTTCACATGGTTTTTCCAGAAATAGGCGAACATAGAAGTATCCCCCAGAAATTCATAACGTATACATAAACTTTGTTTATATAAAATTTTATATTTGATATGATGTTACTTTCGCTACAAGAATTTTTCTCATTAGCGTCAAAAAAATTTGTCGCTAAATGCGTCGAAACTGCAATCAAAATTTAACTTAGCGTCAAAATAACGACGCAATTTACATGGCCGCTAAACCGCATGACGCAAAATGTAGACACAAATTAGCGACGATAATGTCGTCGCTAATCGTTTCTCTTATAATTTCTTTTCACAATTCTGGCGCTAAATAAAGGCATCTATTTCTGACGCTAACTCGACACTAAAAAAATATGACGCTAATGCCTATAAAGCAATGTTTATTGAGTTGAAATTTGTTAACGCAAATTTGAGCAAATAATTATTTTCGTAGCTAAGTTGTCGCTGTGGTTTCTTTATTAGAAGAGAATATATTGACACTAAATCGATGCAAATGTAGATAATGGTCAATTTCAATATATATTGCATCAAATATTTTTTAAAATATAAAATTTATGAGGTTTACTCATCAAAATACCATATCAAAATATTAGGTCCTATATATATGTACGTTCACCTAAAATGTATAACATACTATGATCAGGGAGGAAATGGCCTAGTAGTACTCGAGCTAGTTCGAGACATATTAGCCATCATATCACGAACTATTTTCCACACACGCTCATCCATGTCATTCCTCGTTGATTGTAATTCTTGAGTAACGTTCTTAATCTTATTCTCCAATTCGTTCCTTGTTGATTGTAATTCTTGAGTAACTTCAGAAATCAGAACCCATGTCATTTGCATTTGATACTAAATTCATAAAGCTATCTCAATTATTGATCTCCACGTTCTTATTGATCCGATTCAAGGCCTTGTTGAGATCATTAACTAGGATTTGGCTGGTGTTTGTTTCCCTAGACTCTGTGTAGTCTAGTTTTGTTTCTTGTTCCTTCGTCAATCAAAAAAAAATTCATAAAGCTATCTCAATAGTATAAAAATCACAACCTGATTATATTGAGCTATGTACTCTTAAAACAATATTGTTCACTTCTTTAACAAAATCTCACTCGGACCAAACTTTTCCAGTCTGAGAAAATGTCAGAAAGGAAAATTAGGTGGAAGATTTGCAGCTTATCCACCTTAAAATCTTGTTAACTCGATGCACTTCAGCTTTGAAAGGAGCCTTGACTGGTAGTTGCCAATTAATTGATACATAAGAATCTTCTATTTGACTTTCAGTTCTCCAAATCCGGAGATTACAATCTTAGGAAGTAAGAAAGAATAGAGTTAAAGAAATGTCTAGCAAAATGCATTTTAACATTCAAAAGTTCAGACTGTAATTATATATCAAAATGGTAAAGCAAAGACATTAATAGAGAAATTTTGTTCAACTCTAACTACAACTAAGAAAGTCGAAAGCTTATCTGATTATAGATTATAGCTTACACATTGTAACTAACTATAAGTTCATTAAATTGGAAACATTTTAATACTAATTAAAGAAAACTATTCATGATTAAATTGTGATCTGATTGCTGATACTCTACACTTGATGCTGCTTGAACTCTACTAGTGCTACTAACTGACTTGCTGCAATTGGTTTTAAATTCCATGCCAAATGCTTCAATACCCCACTCAACTTGGCTCCAAACGCCGGAAATCACCCCCAACTTGTAAAAGGACCCGTTAACCCCCTTAACTTGACAAAGATGCACAAGTTTGCCCCCTCAACACCACGTCAACTTCTGGAGAAAAATTAGAAAAATAACATCTTTGAAAAGTCAAACCAACCAGATTCTGACATGTACCGTTGATGGAGCTGACTAGATCTCCTTTTCAAAGTTGAGGGGGGTATTCGGTTCTTTTGCAAGTTTGGAGTGGCATCTAGCTTTTATTACCAAGTTAAGGGGTAACGATGCATTTGGCCTAAATTCTAACAAAAACTACGGCATCTAGTTTTGAGAAAATGAAAAGGGAAGCAAAACTGACCTTATTCCCCAAAAAAGCTGCATCTGACCTTATTCTCACACCTTTCTCCAAGACTCAATAGTTGATGTAAACAAACAAGACTATGGATACTTATTCTTGTAGTTGGTGATTTACGGTTCAATAAGTTTGTATGTGTCTTGTCTATCAGGAATGCAGTACGGCCTTTTGAAAAGGATGTTCTGCTAATGGTTGGAGACAAATAGTCAAGAGCTTAAGAGTTTAGTGTTAATGTAAAATGCAGTAGCATAATGCTACAGCTACAGCCACACAACAGCACAATGCCGCAGCAGCATTGCCACAAAACTAGTAGCAACACAAAATTCTCAAGTCATGAATACAGCAGATTTACATTTACTTGTAACCACTGGATATAAATACAACCATGCACTCTTCAATTCAATAATACGAAATACACAATCTTTCACAACTTATCAGTTAACTATTTAGTTCCAAACACTTTATTTTGTTACTAATTGACACTTTATTTTGTTACTAATTGGTATTCGAATTAGTTATTTTGGTTTGTATAATCATGTGATGAAATTCAGCATGATTTCAATTGAAGCTGAGTTTTGAGAACTGGATTGTAATTAGTTAAAGAAAGCCATTTTAAGCCATAAAAGAAAGCCATTTTTGATCTTGAGAGTGATCAAGACTATTTCCAATTCATCCCGATACATGGTTTACAAGTTTACCATTGTTCTAGAAATGATTGCAGGTAAGCTAAAAAAATTGGCATTTTAAATTAACAAATGAAGCTTTAAGTTACAACTTAATTTCATCAAATGGAAATTCATGTCGAACATAAAAATATAAAGAAATAATAAACATGGAAATTTTTAATTCCTATACCAACAATAGGTAAATGATGCACATTTTCTGAAGAAGTGGGGTGTGATATGTTTGCGGCATCATCTCTAGTCTTCACATTTTTTCATCTCTTTAACAAGCAACTTTATACTGCTAATTTTTGTTCTTTTGGCTGTTCTGAGAAAACCAGTGTTCTGCTCCTCTGGACCTTAGTATTTAAACTTGTAAACTTCTTCTTCCCTGATTATAGTAGAACAACGGTGATCCTGCTTCATTCATTTTATTGTCTTATATATAATGTGCTTAATATTATATAAAATTCAATAAATAGCAGTCAATTTACAACAATAGGTAATATCAGTGTATATAATGCCTTTACAACATAGCAACTTATCAACACAAGCTACATTTTTTTCAGCTCCATTGTTCTCTTTTCTCTTTGTTCTTCTTCTGCTTCAGCTTCTACCTCAGGTGGAGCAGAGCCTGAATTTCGAAACAATTAATTTCTAAGATAATTTGAATCGTCCTATTTTACAGAAGAATGACAGTTGGGAGAAGGAGCACAATACATAGAGAATTGAATTGTAGTAGAATGCTCAAATAAATCTAACCCCTATTTCAATAAATACTAATAGGCCGAAGCAGACGCAGAAAATTGAATTGCAGTAGAAAGCCAAGTGAAGATAGAAATAGGAAAGACGGAGTAGAAGAGAAGGCAAGAGAAGAGATCAAAGGGTTGAATATTAATCAAAATTGGTTTTCTGATTGTAAACAAGATTAGAATTGAAGATTGGAAGAGATGGTGATGCGTATTAATCATAAATTGAAAAAAAATTGGAAGGAAAATTACATTAGAGTAGAAGGTTAACATGAATTTAAATTTGAGAAGATGGAGTTCGTGTGCCAGGGTTCATGGATTAGGAAAATTATGGAAGAAGTAGTGTGGAAATTAAAAATTTATGGCGTTTTATAGTGGCCCATATTTTTCCTTTCCCATGATACCCTCTGCCATGGTGTTAGAAAAAAATCACTCTTTTCCTAATGTTCAATACTATAGGCATCGTTTTGTAAAAAAGAAATTCAAAAGCAAGTTTTCACAAATCGGCCAAATCACATGACATATTTTTTAAGTTTACTCTAAAGTCTATTAAACTATTACCGATAATGATAAGCAACAGTAAGATAGTGCTAAAGGGTAGTTACCAATGTATTAAATCTGCTATGTCAAGCTGCAATAATCACATAACTGCTGCCTTCATGTAATCAATGAAAACACATCCTTAATACAAATTTCAATCTTCAGCACAACCACCTATAAAATTAGCAAAAATCCAGTAAGAAAATATTTTAATAGGAGTCAATCCTCAATACATATGAAGATAAACAAGATATAGTTTGAATAGCATAATTCAATTTCATAAAATCAATGAAAATCCAGTAAGCAAATATTTGAAGTGTGATAAGAATCCTAGTAATTATCACCATAATCTGTTCCAATACC
>CAOJBI010630282.1:0-10151 GCA_948277035.1 Euphorbia corollata
TAACATCGAAGGCCAAAAAAACTATTTAGGGAAGAAGTCATGCTTATGCCCTCAAGATATGTGCTGAAATATCATCAGCCATGGATCTAGAGTGGTGAATTCAGTTGAACGGCCAAAAAAACTATTTAGGGAAACTATGCTTATGCTTATGCTTATTTCTCATGAATGTTTTCTAGAACTAGCTTTCCAATGATAAACTATGATGCATTACGTGGCATTTCAAGATCGTTTCTTTCTTAGAACTTGGCTGCATAAAGTTCAGAATAAGTTGAGAAAAGTTATTTCTTCTGCCCAGAAACATTGTCAATAGCAACTATATATTCACGGTCAAAGGAAAAGTAAGCCTTGTGGAAGGAAATTGCTTTCACTTTTCATAAGAGTAACTGTTTGGAATTTTTGAAGTTCTATAAATTTTTTTTACCGATTTATGTGAATTGGTATTTGTAACACAATGAATACAAGTAGCCACCACTGACCCCTAGGCTGTGAAATAAACATGCTGCTGGTAGTGGCTACCAACTTGCTATTCAAAGGCTTAGCAAGCATCTTCACTAGAATAGTAGTTCTTTTCATGCATAAGTTTTTGTCCACAACAGGAATTTCACTCTGTGCTCCATAAAAGGAACATTTTGCTGACTGCGACATTTCCTCTTTTTTATATGCAAGGTGGGCGATTGTATATATTGCACAAATGAATCCTCTGATTGTCCCAATTCTGAGTGAAGGAGAATGAAGATGTTTGCAGTCGAATCAACTATAATACGTAAACTATGCAATGTATGCTTTGTGCATTGCTTCCCGGAAAAATTTTGAGCTGCGGGGCTCAGTCGATAACTCGTAGGTGTGAGTAATATGTATCGGTATAAATTTTTGAAATAATGATTGCTATATGGTTCGCTGTTCCTGCCGGAAAAGTAGCAGTCAGTTCACGTAATTGAAGTTGTCAATGCATCAGACAGTAGTTGAGTACTTAAAACAATATTTCAATTATTCTCTTAAAAAAAAAACTTAAAACAATTTTTCAATTATTCTCTTAAAAAAGAGATACTAAAAGCAGTTGCGGGAGCTTTTTAACTAACCACAAATCTTCTTATAAATTTGTTTCAATAATTGTGGTATAATTGAAAAGATTGAATTTCGAGATTTTGCTCAAAGTTTTGTTTCGAAGTTTTTTTTTTTCAAGTATTGTGGAAAAGAAGAATTAAGTAAATACTAAATAATGAAGCATGTGGTCGAATGGGTGAGAGAGATAAACGACGTCGAATAGGAAAGAATAGTGGTCCAATCCAAACAAATTTCAATCTCTTAAAGCAATCTGAAAAAAGGAAGCCGATATCATAAAGGTGAAATCAATTTAAATGTTTCTAAAACCCTAAAACCTTTCTTGTTCTGTTTTCCCCTAATTCAAAATATCTCCTGCATTGTAGAAATTGACAAATCCAAATTATGGCAACACTTCAACTATCAAATCCAAACACTTCCACGCCCTCTCTGCCTTCTTCGCTTCACCATAGTCTATCTCCATCTCGCAATTCCGGCCGACGTTATGTTCCCAAACGACATCGTCGTGTTCCTGCGACCGTTACTTGCTCATTCGCTCCTATGGAGTCTGCCAAGATAAAGGTCGTCGGCGTTGGCGGTGGTGGCAACAATGCAGTTAATCGTATGATTGGCAGCGGATTGCACGTAATCGCTTTCTGCTTTCAACCTTTTTATGTGGTTTATATATGTTAGAGTGAGGATTTTATATCTAATATCGTTTTAGAGCTTTTTTCTTTTCATTTTTGTTTAGCATTTGAAAATTATTCAGGCATTTCTTATTCTTGGGTAGTTTGTAGTTTATGTGAATATAAAAATTTTGTTGTGAAAATTTGAAAATTGATTTACTAAGGTGCTAACTCTGTGTTTACTTGGCTTGCAAATTAGGGTGTTGATTTTTATGCCATTAACACGGATTCTCAAGCATTATTACAGTCTGCTGCTCAGAACCCACTTCAAATTGGAGAGCTTTTGACTCGCGGTTTAGGTCTGTTTCTTTGCATGTTCTCTGCGCATATAATTCCAATTTTAATATATTCTGATATGCTCTAGCATTTTAAGTTTCTACCTGATTTTCACAAGTTCATAAATGCTCGTTTTTTCCTTCATTTTCGTTTAGTTGTTTGAATATGTCATTTAATTTCATGTTTTCCTTGGCTTTTTTTTTTTTTATTTCAGGAACTGGGGGAAATCCTCTTTTGGGAGAGCAGGCTGCAGAAGAATCAAAAGATGCCATTTCAAATGCTCTTAAAGGCTCTGATCTTGTTTTTATAACAGCTGGTATGGGCGGAGGGACAGGATCTGGGGCTGCCCCAGTTGTGGCTCAGATATCAAAGGAGGCAGGATATTTGACTGTTGGTGTAGTAACTTATCCTTTCAGTTTTGAGGGGCGTAAGAGATCCCTGCAGGTAAGCGCCTTTTTTGGCTTGTTTTGCAAAAGTCTGGGTCTCTTCATACTATTGGTCTGAGTTGCTCTCGTGTTCAACTCAATTGCAATAGGATGTAGGCTTAAAAATGTGGCACTGTCGAGTTTTTATACTGCAGGGATGAAAAGTGCTCATCTCAATGATGGTTCCTACTTCCTTTTTAGAGACTCCTTTAGAAGTTGGATTAAAATAGTTGTGTTTTATTTTATGTCAATGATATGAAATTACTTGTATATCAGTGAATAAGCAAGCTTTGGACCTTGTGCGTCATTGTTATTGGTAGTTTTCAATAGATACTGAGATTTTTAATTGTTTAGTTTTTATGAAGTACTGAACTTTTTCTCTCTTTTGTTGTCAGGCACTAGAGGCTATAGAAAAGCTACAGAAAAATGTTGATACTCTAATAGTGATACCAAATGACCGTCTGCTTGATATTGCTGATGAGCAGACGCCTCTTCAGGATGCTTTCCTTCTTGCAGATGATGTCCTGCGCCAAGGGGTGCAAGGCATTTCAGATATTATAACTGTAAGTAGATTCAGTATAATTTGTTACAATTTTACATGCTTGAAAAGTTGAACTTTTAGTGAGACTGCTTTTCAAAGCTTTTTGCTGCTTTTTTTTATCATTTAGTTTTATCTTGATATCCAATGTTATCACTTGTTTAGAGGATTGAACAGTTTTGAATTTTTAGCAGAATGTTTGAATTATAACAATGAACCTACAATTGTGATTACATTAGCATTGACACTTGCATGCAGCATATGTTAACTATTTGTCTTGTTACCATTTTTTCCAAAATGCCTTTACCCTCCCTTTCTGTTGAATTAATTTGACTACAGTTTGTAGTCCATGGAAGATTTGGCTTAAAATAACATTTCTGACCCAAGTTGCTGTATTTTTGTAATTTATGACCAACCTGTCAACTTATGCTTCCGAAGTCTCAAGTTAAGTGAGTCAAAGAATGAGTTAAGCTCAGTGGAGTATAGGATCAAAAGTTAATACAGTCCAAATATTTTTATCAAAATGAAGGTCAATGTGTAGTTGTAGCCAATCACTTGGAGACAATTGAATTTTGCTTCTTTTATTTCTATCTTCAAAAGGCCATTTCTTATTTGACATCTCTTTGAGGCAAAAGAAGTATTCTCTTGAAAAGTAAATGAAAGAAGAAATACTGCATTTTGTTTAAGTTACAATTCCTGTTCGATACTTTTGGTAGAAGATCTGGCAGTGCTTCTCTTTCGTGATTTCTCCCTTCACCAAATTATACTCAGCATATGTTGAGAGCTGCTATTCCCTTGTTTTGCAGATACCTGGTTTGGTTAATGTGGATTTTGCAGATGTAAAAGCAGTGATGAAAGATTCTGGAACTGCAATGCTTGGAGTAGGAGTCTCCTCCAGCAAGAATCGTGCTGAAGAAGCTGCTGAACAGGCAACCTTGGCACCCTTGATCGGATCATCAATCCAGTCAGCTACCGGAGTTGTTTATAATATTACTGGAGGAAGGGACATAACGTTGCAAGAAGTGAATAGAGTGTCCCAGGTACTTTTTGCCCATCTTAGTTTTCTCAAACTGAGTCTAAAGCACTTCAAAGTTGTTAATGTGGACAATAACACTAGTAGACGAAAAGTCATTGTTGGCACTGACACCATATTTACATTTCACTTGTTTATCTGAATCCAGAAGGCCTTGATTTCTAACATACTTGTGCTTCAATTCTGTTGAAGACCTTTAGATTTCGAACATCTCAATAAATGAAATAATAATTGCTGAGTTGTTGAACTATGAGTCGTGCTACTTTTTGTCACATACCGATACTAAATTCAACTCTAATTTTTCAGGTTGTTACAAGTTTAGCTGATCCATCAGCAAACATAATATTTGGCGCTGTTGTTGATGATCGCTACAATGGGGAGATCCATGTGACCATTATCGCAACTGGCTTTTCGCAATCATTTCAGAAGACGCTTTTAACTGACCCCAAAGCTGCAAAACTGCTTGACAGGAACCAAGAGAGCAAGGGAGTTCCGCTCCCTCTTAAGACTTCGTCAGCCTCACCTTCATCTAAACCATCCCCAAGAAAGCTTTTCTTTTAATTCATTTATTGTCAAATTTTGTCTTTAATCCATTTGTTTTGAGTAAAAAGGAAGGGAGATGTTTCCCCTCTGAGATTTACCCATGTATTGATTGAGAAGCTCAAAAATATAATGCCCAGGTTTTCAATCACCTTTGCATGGATCATATCCTTGTATTTGCAATGCTATTATCACATTGTTATGGCCCTCATTAAAATTAATAGGAACTGATATGCTCTAAGACACTTCCATATGCGTTCACTAAAAGGTAAAATTTTCCAGTAGCTTTAGAGAAAAATGTGTAAATTTTATCACAGTTGTAGTTTTTATTTTTTTCATCCAAATGTTACGCTTATAAATTTTTAATGAAATAACATATCTTGGCACCGGATAAGAGATTGACTCTTGATACTAGGTATCAGTTTTCAGAGGTTGCCTTGAAAATGGAGCTTTTTTTTTAAAAAAAAAAAGAATGGGAAATCTATCCTAAATTATCCCTAACTCAATTATGAATTACTAATTGATTTTAACAGTGGCTAATTGATCATCTAATTTTGTTAATGGGCAGATTACCCGTCTATTAGCATACTTTTTGTCCATGCCAGTTTCTATTTCACCAGTCAACCTATGCTAGCAAGGAATGCAATGGAAAAATTAACAAATATAGGAGGAATAAATACCCCATAGTTATTTACAAGAAAATAGACAACTCAGGCTTGGGAATAAAGCACAAAATGCTTTCACCAAAAAGTTCATCGAGAGAGGCAAGCAAACGTCCTGCATCTACGTCTTCCTTCCACGCTTGAGCAAGCACAGGTAATGTTCTTGATCCTCCTCTGGCGCCAAATTCCCTTGCTGGCATGTTTTCTGCAGGTAATTGTCGAGGCACTGCTGATATGCTTGCAGCTCCTCCTAGATATCCTCCTCCTCCACTTGCCCCTTGCATGTCGAGTTGCATCGAGTTCATTGGCATTCCACCCCCATCTGTTGCTAGTTTCTTCAGAGCTGGTTGTTCACTTAGATTGTCTGCACTTGCCTTTCGTTTATCTTCATGAACCATTCATTTAACAGGATCAGAATACAGATCAGGAGTTCGTTTTTTTATTGAACAACAAAAAAGTTTAAACCATGTGTCCTTTGCTGTTACTTATTCATATAAGAGGTGTTCATGTAGAAGATCTTAACGAAAATTATAAGACATACTTTTAAACATGGAAGCATACATACGTTTTCAATATAAGAAGAGGGTCAAATGATGTATTTTTCCATAGAAAAAAACCATCCTAAATTGTTGTGCGTTTATATGCAGTATAGGCAAACAACTACCAACAGCTGCAAACTAAGGCTGGGAAAAGTGCTATTCAATAAAAACTCTAATACAACAGAGAATGAGTCGAGCAACTGCTACTTTCGTTCTACCAAACACATCATTTGACAATGTCAAAGCAAACAATCTAAGAAAAGCAACCACAACAGGCTGACAATCCCCTAATAAGTTGCTTCTGAATAACTAGATCCAGGAAGTGGAGAACAGCCTACAGGAGGAAGAAATCTTAAGAAGGGATCCATTAGAAAAAAAAAAGTAATTTAAGCAACTGAACTTTTCTTAAACTATCGCCTCCTAGAATCACAAAAGAATATAGTTGCAGAAAACATCCACAGCTCAACTACAGACAGCATGGTCCCTAGCGTATTTCCTTAAAGCAATTTGCCAGAAATAAAGCCAAGGTTCCAGGCCAGAGCTATAAAATATATTATATATCAACATGCACATTTGATTACTAAAAGTATACTACTGGGAAAACCCACGTAAAGGCATTAAAAATAGTTTCCAAACAGCATATTCCAGAACCAAGTAGTACATATAAAAAAGATAATGCATCACATCCGAGAAAGGAAAATAGGAGAAAGACATACTGGGTACTCTAGTCATAACTCTTCCATTAATCTTCCAGGTAGCGCGTGCTGGTGGTGCAACAATTCCAGGTAATGCTTTGAGCCGATCATACATAGATAGTCCAGCTGCATACTGGACAATTTTAGGCTACATTAGACACAACATAGCTACACCAACAGCGGATCCAAATGACAAAAGAAATCTAGCATCAATTGAGAAAACAAAGAAAAAAACACTCACCAGCAAGGCACCATAAACTCGCCAAGCTTCATGCCTCTTTAGCTCATTATTTTGCTTCTCAAGAATCATTTCTGGTTCAAGAAGCAGTAAATATGGCTCTAGATTTGGCAATAGAAGAAGACGAACCTGGGCAATGTCAAAATGCATCGTACATTCCATAATCCAGAAAAGAGGTTCTTATGAAGTAAAAGAAAATCAAACATGAATTTGCTGGCAAACTGAAATTATACTAAGCATCCTAAAATAATATCTTGTGAAGAAAACTTCTTTGTCCTTGTAATTAATTCTATTTCCCATCTCTTTTTTTTACTAAACATGCACATATTGCAATTAATGTGCAATGACTGAACAATCTATCTCTAGCAATGAATCCGCGAATATATTCTACAAACCGGAAGTGTTATATCTACAAGCCGAGAAACTTAAAATTCCAACTCAATTATTAGTGGGCAGAGGAAATACCACATTGGATCCTAAAGCTGCTAATCCTTGTATAGCACCATAATGTTGAGGAAGTGATTTTACTGGGTCCAAGAATGCATGGAGTAGAGTTCTAGTTACACGTGGCTGCAGATTGTGATAAACATGTCCATATCTACAGAAAACAAGCTGGTAAGATGTACATATTATATTTAAGGCGGAAAAATGTAAGGCTTAGTTTGCTTGTGGGACAATATTTTTCGTATTTTCTAGTGTTTGTAAGTCAAGGTAAAATCATTTCATTGTCAAACGAAATCTTTTGAAAACAAGGGTCCTCATCTTACAAAAGGGAAATTACTTTCCAAGGAAGAAAAAAAAATCAAACTAACATTAATTGTTTTTCACCTACCAAACAAGAAAAGATATTTTATTTTCTTGGAAAATAATATTCCTTCATACAAATAGAGCCCAAAATAAAAGTATCTCATTCTCTCAAAGATGCTAGTGGCTAATCTAATACACTCCAAGGTAAGAATAATAACATCGGGCATAATGATGATACAAACAAATCTATCTCTAGTCATACGTACATGAGCGGTAAGAATAGGAGTTACAGTAATACAAATAACTTTCAAATGAAGTTTGAAGCATTCAGAAGATATTTGTGCTTTCTATAGTAAAATGCCAGAATCAATTCTTATCTAATTACTCACACTTAGTTGTATGACTCATATCATATAAACTGCAGCATCAAAAATCTCTTTTATGTGTTTATGTCGTTGACTGAATGTTTTCAATTCAGAAAGAAATTTCCCTATTCAAGTTGACAGCACAGAGGCTTAACTTAGTGAACTGAAGAAAAGTTCTTGCCTTTTGCATATTGAAGCAACCAGGTTTGCTGTGAAGTTTCTAAGCTCCCAATGATTGTCAGAAAATCTATTCCCCAACCTTTTGCCCACAAGGCAGGTCATAATATATGGCATCAACTGATGTAGCTGAAGAAAATGACAGGACAAATAAATTAATAGTAGGGAAAACAAAGCACTTCACTATTGTATATCAGTTTAGGAAACTTTCAATAATCAAAATGTTCAACAGCATGACAGTAGCACTTCCAAAAAGGCATAAATTAAATATAGCAAATCCAAAGAACATCAAAACAAAGAAATTTGATATTTTATTAGAATTTTCATTAATTAACATCTACATTTAATAAGTCAATGAACTTACATAAGGTTCTACATGTATATGAGGATTTTGAAGGAGGCTTCGTGCCACACGCATCAGAGCAAACAAGACAGGAAAGTTATTCAAATTTTGTGAAACCTGGGATCATTGTGGAAAAAAAGAATACGTGCTAAGGACAACAAATGAAAAATCTTCATCAAAATAGAATTACAGTCTTGTATACTACCTCATCAGCAATCAAGTATGTGAAATAAGGAAGTAAGGGATGCAATCCAGAGTCAGTTGCCAAGCTCACTAAAGCTTGTTTGAAGAGTTTGGAATCGGACTTTTTCAGTGTGAGTTCAGTAATTTTGTCAAAGTACAACTGCAAAATAAAAACATATAAAACAAGTTTTTGTTACTTGAGTATGATAAAATGAGGATAAACATAACAAGGTAAATAGCATTTACTTGAAGTTCCCTTGAGAGTACATGCTTGACAGGTAATTTAACATCAACAGGAAGACTTTCTTCCTTAAGTTCAGGCTTTTTATTATCGGAGGCAGCCACAAGTGCTGCAAAAAAAAGGCAAATAAGATCAAACACACATTTAAAACCAGAAGAAAAAAATAAGAATATTCATAAAAATAATGCTATTTTGCATATACAAATCCTGAGCACAGCGAGATACCTTCAACTGGGGCATTCTCGGGAATTGCAGGTTGAACACCTTCAATTGCAAGCCAGTGTACTGCGATTGACGTATCCAGAGGAGCTTTAGGTAAAGGCGCATCAATCACCTTCAAACATCAAATATAGGATAAAATCAAAACAAAAATTAGTAGGCAAGCCTTCTCCATACACTCACAGTGCCAAAACAACTCCAAAATTTCCTTACATCTTTGAATTCTACATCTTTATCGTCAACATAATATAGATCCTTATGCCCCGCAGCTCGCTTGAACCGCAGCGGATCACCTGAGGCCAAGCCATACACTGGCTGAAGCAACAAAGAAAAATTACAAACTACTCACACAAAACAAGACCTCAAGCCTTATGCAAATAACAAAATAACAGCTGACCTCCACATTTCTCAAGCTAAGAGCGTTATCCACATCTTCTGAAGTCAAAATAGTTCTCCTTGAGTGACGCATACATTTAATAGCCTCCTTCAAAATCCAAGAACCAGATTGATTCGAGTCTTCGTTAAACTGCTTCCGTTTACACAAGATTATCAATTAACAAAGTAATAGTGACAGAAAAGCACCTGCATAATCTCGCGAACTCGGTACTCGACATCGGGAGCGAGAGCAGCAGCAACATCAGGGGATAAACTGGGAATCCCAATGCTCTGCGCAATTACTTCAATTGCTTCCTTTGGAACTACACTCATCTTTTTAGGTTTTTGAACACAACAGGAAAAGTCAGTTCAATTCTGAATCATGAATGACTCAAATCAGAAATATAAGACTGGTGAAATCACTTGAATTCTGCCATTAGTCGTACTAACGTAGAAATTCAACGGGTATGCTTGATATAGATAAAATGTTGTCAATTCAGACTGTTCCTTTCTTTTGAAAAAGAATGAGCCTAATTTTGAAAAGAGAGAGCACAAATCTGAACAAGATTCATAATCTAGGGCTAACTGTAAAACCCGGCAAGGAGAAGAAAACCGGAGTCTATTGGCCTTTCTTAATTGGGAAATTGGCTTTTTTTCTGAGCCCTATTGAGCTGCTTTTCACCAAAAAAAAAAAAAATATCAAAAAACTGCTAAAGCTTAACTTACAGTAACATTAACGGCATATTTAGTTGGTGGAATAAAAAAAAATATTAAATAGTTATTCATTTTTATTCCATTGTTTGGTTGGTTTATTTAGTTGGTGGAATA
>CAOJBI010630810.1:0-15671 GCA_948277035.1 Euphorbia corollata
ACTCATTTTCAAAAGAGAGTCTGAGGAATTTTTTTTGTGCAAACGGAGATCTGTGGTTTCAAAAAATATGCAAAAATGGACATGTGATTTCAAAATAGTGGTGATACGTTGAATATTTTAAACAATTTAACATTCTAAAAATTTAACCGTATTGTTTTAAAATTATACGTCATGATTTGAGTAATTTTTGAATTATTTTATGATTTTTTAAAGTTTGTTATCATAATTCAATTAAAAAATAGTTACACTATTCAAAAAAATTATAAAATTTATTACTAAACTGTATTGTATTTTTATTAACCATCCCGCAAAAATTCAGATAAAAACGAACAAGGTTACCCATTTTCGTGACATAATTTAATATTGAGAATTCTTTATTTGTAATTTTTTTTAAACCACAGACCCCCTTTTTAAAAAAAACTTCCACAGACCACATTTTGAAAATGAGTGAAATCACAAGATAATTTTTAAAGTTTGCCCTTTATTAAAATATCGTTATTTTCATTTGTAACTTCTTTTAGTAGCTAATTTCAATATAATTACAGTAAATATATTGCATAAATTTTTTTATATAGAGAAAGAAAGGAAACTAGAAGCTAGGCACAACCAAGCCTTGGAAAGGAAACACCCGAGAGATCCTCGGTAAGAGTATCAGACAAACCCGGAATAGGAATATCAAAGTAATGTCCTCCGAGAGGCAACGAAGGACCATGAGCAGTCATCTTATCTACGCATTTATTCCCTTCTCGATACATATGAACAAACTCTACTAACCAATCCTTCTTAACCATTTCCAAGATGCTGTGCACGAGCAAGAAACAAATATTTGAAACAACGACCTCTTGTTTCAACACATCCGCAACCATCTTGCTATCAACCTCAACAACCAAACGTCTCCAACCTTTATCCCAAGCCCATCGTAACCCATCAAGGACTCCCCAAAGCTCTGCTCGATCAATAGAACAAGAACCAATATTCCGAGCATAACCGCCCAACCATCTTCTAGAATAATCTCGAAACAGCCCCCCCGAAGAAGCCTTAAAATCTCTACCTTTGACAGAACCATCCGAGTTCAATTTAATCCATCATTGAGCTAGCGGGGACCAACCAATCAACAACCAAGTCCGAGAATTTGAAGCCAAATAACTCGCCTGACCCGAATTCATGAAAGCAGACGCCATACTTTCCACCTGCACCGAAATAGACCTGTTGTCCTTTAAAAAATGCTAAAAAATGAACACGTTCCTTCTCTTCCAACACAACCAGCAAGCCAAGCCAAAAACTAGTCCCCAATCTGCCCAACCATACACATTCTTAGCATGCAAATTTTTTAAGAACCAGTCATGACCATTATCCCTTAAAAAAACAGCCAAATCGTCATTTTTAACCAAGTAAGACCAAACCTCCCTAGCGAAGCGAATCTTTAATAACATGCATCAAATCCTCACTTCACATATTACATAAGCAGCAAGTCCCATCACTTCTAAGATGCCTTCTCATGAGCTCCACATTAGTTAATAATCGGTCCCTAAAGCAAAGCCACATAAAACTCTTGATTCTTTCTGGACCCCCCCAACTCCAAATCATTTTCCAATCGTTGTCCAAATCAATATACAAATCAGAGCAAATTTGTAAGTAGGCAGATTTAACAGAAAAAGAATATGTCAATATGCACAATCACAGTTGTTATTTAAATATATTTAATTTTATATGTATAACATTACATTAGACTCTATATATTTTCGTGAACTATAAAACTTATTAATATGTGTATTTTTAATTATGCATATATGAATTGAACTTATTTTTGCTGATTATAAGTCCAAGTAAATAGGGGTTAAGTTTGTTTAACCAAAAAAAAAAAATTGGCCATGCAATTGGTTAACAATGAATAATTAAATGCTAAAAATGGTACCTAATTAAGGTTGACGTTATATATGGTACGAAGAATACAACGTGGGAAGCTTAACTGAGTGTCGATTGGCATTGGGACGTGAAGGCTACCACCACCACCTACACTCGTCCTACCTAATCATTTCTACTAGTATTATTCTAACCTTTTTCGTATCCTCTTCGATATTCTTAATTCCTTTCTATATATATATTGATACAACACATCACAATCCACATCCATCCAATACAACATTATTTTTATCCCCCCACACAGATTTTAGCCATGAATTTGGTTACATTGCTACTTGTTGGACTACTTTGCCTCGGGACAGCAATGGGTGCATCAGCTTATTTCAACTACGGTGAAGCTCTTGATAAAACCTTACTGTTTTTTGAAGCACAAAGGTCTGGCAAACTTCCTGCTGACCAACGAGTCAAGTGGCGCGGCCACTCTGGCCTTAAGGATGGCTTTCTTCAAGGGGTAGTTGATTTACATGTTTAATTCTCGCTTATTCAACTAATTAGTGTTTTCATAATATTGTAGATTAGTTGAAGTAAACTAATGCGGGACATACAATACAGGTGAACTTGGTGGGAGGATATTATGATGCAGGGGATCATGTGAAGTTTGGTTTGCCAATGGCATTTACAGTGACAATGCTAGCATGGGGAGCCGTTGATTTCAGGAAGGAGATCACTCAATTAGATCAAATGAGCCATACTTTGTGGGCTATTCGATGGGGTACTGATTACTTCATCAAGGCTCACACTCAACCTAATCTCCTCTGGGCTCAAGTAATACACTTCTTCCTTTCTTGCTTACCTATTTTATACGAAGAGATACCTTTAAAATATTGCTTACTTTTGGCACTTCTCGGAGGTGGGTTTGAAATTTTCCAATTAACTTGTTTTAGTCTAACCTACCAATTGCAGTATTTACAAATGTACAAGTATTCAAAATTTGGTTTGAAATAATGTAGGTAGGGGATGGGGACTCGGACCACTACTGTTGGGAGCGAGCCGAAGACATGACAACTCCAAGAACAGCATACAAGATTGATCAAAACCATCCAGGTTCAGACATTGCTGGTGAAACTGCTGCTGCTTTAGCTGCCTCGGCTATTGCTTTTAAGCCTTACAACTCTTCCTATTCTGATCTCCTCTTAACCCATGCCAAACAGGTTAGATAATCTCTATTTACAAACGTAAGTCTAATTACTTAAACAGCTACAATCTCATGCATTGGATTGTATTGTATTGCAGCTCTTCTCATTTGCTGATAGATTTAGAGGTCTCTATGATGACTCTATTCAGTGTGCCAAACAATTCTACACTTCCTCGGGCTACTCGGTTAGTCATATATCATCTCCCCTGTTACTATCTTATAATTATAAATAGATAATTAGTTACTGAAAAGCTTGTATATTTTGTGATATTAGGATGAGTTGTTATGGGCAGCAACATGGCTGTATCGAGCAACAAACCAAGAATACTACTTGAAATATGTTATCGACAATGCTGTGTATATGGGTGGAACTGGTTGGGCTATCAAAGAGTTCTCCTGGGATAACAAATACGCAGGTGTTCAAATCTTTCTGTCCAAGGTACATTTTACCTAATAAACTGGAGTTATTTTCATAATGGGATAGGAATACATTTGCCTCGATTTCGTGCTCTAAAATTAAAAATAATAAATTGGATCGATGCAGATATTGTTGGAAGGTAAAGGGGGCGCATATGTTTCCACTCTAAAGCAATATCAAGCTAAAGCAGATTATTTTGCTTGTGCTTGTCTCAAAAAGAATGATGGATATGACATTCAGACTACTCCAGGTCAGTTTTATATATTGACTCGAACCGTAAAATCTGATCTAATCTGACCTTGAAAGGAAATTAATAATCGAATTGGATTGTTTAAACCTACAGGGGGACTAATGTACGTGCGTGAATGGAACAACTTGCAGTATGCATCTGCTGCGGCATTTCTACTTGCCGTCTATTCTGATTATCTTTCTGCTGCCAATTCCAAGCTCACTTGTCCTGATGGCCAAGTCTTGCCTCATGAGCTTCTTAACTTTGCCCAATCTCAGGTACACAGGTTTCTATACCATACAATAGAAATTAAACTGTTTATGAATATATCTGATTGGTAATATCAACAGGCTGATTACATGCTTGGTAAAAATCCGAAATCAATGAGCTATTTGGTAGGATATGGGGAAAAGTATCCAGTTCATGTACACCATAGAGGATCTTCAATTGCATCTGTATTTGCTCTCCATTCATCTGTTGAATGTGTGCAAGGTTTCGAGACATGGTATCGTCGTCCCCAGGGGAATCCTAATGTGTTATATGGAGCTCTAGTTGGTGGTCCCGACAAGAATGATGGCTTCTCTGATGATCGTTCCAACTACGAGCAAACTGAGCCTACTCTTTCCGGCACTGCTCCTCTTGTCGGTCTTTTCTCCAAGCTTCAACTTTCCTTTGGACCGAAAGGTATCTATCTATTTACTCAATCTCTATATCCAATATTTACCATATCGGGGCAAACTGGTACACTTTTGCAAGTTTAGGGGATACGAGACCTTTTCAAAGTTCAATGCAATAGGCAAAACGGGGCCAAGTTCGGGGGCTAATGATGCATTAGGCCTATGCATTCCTTTTTTTGATCCTTAGTTATTTTTCTAATCTTTTGGCAGGTTCCTATTCTAAAGAATCATCATATCACCATCCAACAAAACCAGGTGACTAATTATATAATTATTTTTACAAATCTTCCCCTTAACGGTTTTGTAATTATTATGGTTATTGATTTTAACTGTAACTATTGTAACAGTAACCTATCAACAAAAGGAAGTAGCACTTAAGACAAGCACATTGGGTGTACCGGTACAATTTGTACATTCAATAACAGATACATGGACAGTGGGAACTACGACATATTACCGACACAAGGTACTGATAAAGAACACATCTGAAAAACCAATAACAGAGCTGAAGTTATTGATACAAGAAATGTCAGGATCTCTTTGGGGTCTAAATCCAACACAGGAGAGGAATATTTATGAATTCCCTCAATGGATAAAGGTGTTAAAACCAGGCTCGGAGTTTAGCTTCGTTTATGTGCAAGGTGGTCCTCAAGCTAAGATTACTGTTCAGAGCTATCATTAGTGAAATAACTAACAAACATCATCGCTGCTTCCAAATTAAAGGATGTGCAGAGTTTGACTTTCTTTTTTCCCTTTTTCTTTTGTTTTCTCTTTTTGACCAAGTTTCTATGAATCCTGTAATTGTATGATATGCATTTCAAAATATACACAGACTCTTACAAACAGAAAGAAACAATTAAAAACTGAAGTGCATTCTGAATTATGATAAGGTGGTTACAAATCATGAGCTTGATCTTTGTGTAGCAGAGATGTTAAAAGAAAGAACGAAAAAAGAAATAAAACAATGAGAAATTGTGTACTCCATTAGGCCATGATTATAAACACCTTCGGAACTGTGTTAATTGTGAACTAGTAAAGTAATCTAGGTGCAGATAACTTGGACTGCAAGTGTTTTCTCAATATCTTGGCAAGCGTCGTTATCTTTACCGAACAGCTCTCTCTCAACTGGAATGTCACAAGATGTTTTTCCCAGGCAACGCTGCTCATTAACAGATTAAACCATCACTCTATCTGAAAATAGTCAACCCAATCATTTGGTGTATTGGAAAAAGGTTTACCTGTTCAACAACTGTCTTTGAATTGGGAGCGTTGCAGTTTCCGATATTATATCCTCCACAAGTACCAAAAGGGTTGCCAAAGCTTGCGAATTGCACGGCAGAGATCTTCTTATTTTCTGGACAAATGAGACGAGCCGCTGGTTTATCATTTTCCACCATGGAAATAAACTTGTTGTCCTTTCTTGCAAATGATTTCACATGTGGCGGATGAAATTCTGTCACAAAACCGCATATCGTGTTTCTATTTGCTGTTAAAATCTCTATACGAGCTGGATGGGCTGGCTCCTCCTCTAGTACTACTATCAGGTTGTCCTTTTTCTTTATATAAGTCCTTGGGATATGGTACCTATACATAATTTTTCATTCCATAAACATATCTTTATTTTTATTATTTGTTTTGGATAGAAAAAAAAAAGACAGAATTACTTACTCAGATTGAGTAGCCTGTCCAAGGGGAGAGACATAAGACATCCAATAGCGACCGATGTTAAAGCCATTGACCCAAATCATACCCTTTTTCATTCCATCCATACGGACAGCAACAGGATCATCTCCTTCCGGAGCATCGAAACGAGCCTGCGAAAAACCATGTTTTTAAGATGGAGTCTTGTGTAGAATTAAATTAATGGTTGACATGATGAACAAAAGTCAAATGATTACTTTAAACCATGTTAGAGGAGGAGTAGGAGTTTCGGCTTCTGGAACGCTCTTCCATTTTACTTTCTCTTGTCCTTCTTCAGTGAACCATTTCTCCCTCTCTCCAGACAACCCGACCTAAAATTTAGCCAAGTTCATAAAGTAGATTTCTTTACAAATAATAGACGAAATATTAAGTATCTTAGTATTTATACCTCATGTCCCCATCCATTTGATGACAAATCCAAGGTTCCGGTATTCAGACCAAGGATTGTCACCCCTCTAGGACCGGCATACCTATGCTCCATGTAAGCTCCACTATCCTTCATTTATTACATAAACTAACTTCATTTCCAATTTCTTAAAATAAGAAGCGGAAATTTCCATCGATGCAGGAATACTTACAGGTAGACCGACTAGTGTGCCGAGAAATGAGATCATGTTGACTCCGGGCTTCAATTTAATGGGTGCCTGAAGGACAAAGCTCTTCTCTATTTGACTACCGTGTGAGGTTCCTGAAAAAACACTACGAAAATCAGCCAAAGTGTTTTATTCTGAGATTTATGTATCCATATGAATTTATGTATTAATTGCTTACCCACAAGTTCACCATTTACAAAAGCGAGCATCGCATGTCCAAGACTTGCAACTCTTAGAACTGGTAGAATATCCTTTCGCATCGACAAGTCCCATGAATCCAATATTATTCTTGAATGAAACATCTTCAGTTTAGCATTCCAATTCGCACAAAAATATAAAACGAAAAAACATACATATTAGTCATACTTACAATGTTGTGTACCAAGCATAGTCAGTGGTATCCTTAGTCAACCCATATAGCTCTTTTGGCGTCTTAGATGTAACTGGAAGTTGACTCGGAATTGCTTCTGATACCATTTCCCATTTCAGATTCTTGTTTGCTTTCTCTGATCTTAAAAAGTTCCTTGCATTATGTTGTGACACAATCTGCACATATTTTTAATTAGCCTAACGTAACACCTTCCCTTTGAAAAAGATATTTTATCTTTAAGTACCCTCATAGTATTATAAACGACGGTCTTGCAGTCAGGAAGGATGCTAATGGATCGTGGAGGCAACCGATATTCATTGCCCCTGAAATTAACACTATGTTCCACTCTTGTATCATTGTTCGCTAGGAAAGCAACGCACAATTTCTCGACAGGGTCCTCATATAGCCGAGCCTGCAAAAGTGAAGCGACTTTTATTTGGTCATGCCTAAAAACATCTGAGGTTTAAAGTTTATAAGAGAAAAAACTAATCTCTTAACAAATATATAGTTGATTTTTGTAAAATGTTACCTCTTGATCAGGACCCAACTTCTCGGTTCCAGAAATGCCCTTGAGAATAGCCTTCTTGGATAATTTCAAGGCACCATGCAAGTCCCTCAAGTGACCGTATTTTGGTTCCCTTACTAAGCCTGTAAAATAAGAGAGTTCGATTAGGAAAAACCTTCGTTTCGTTTGATCTGTTGGTAATATATTACACTGGATTAAAGCTTATTACCGAATTCATCAAGGGGCGCTTCATCATAGTAGCGAGTTGTTACAAAGGAAGCAGCAGTTCTTTCTAAGTTGGTGCCACCATGATACTATACAAAGACACAACATTGTTAGTTATAGTACATAAATAGTCACACATTTAATACAAGGTAGATAGGATAAGTTTGTTCAGTACCATATAGTAGTTAACTAAAGAGCCGTTCTTGGAGAACCACCGAGCAACCGAATATGCAGTGTCTTCTGCAGATCTTTGAGATGGCGGGTCACCAAACACTCGAAACCTGTCATTATTTATTAAATCACATCAGAATATATGATTAACTGTATTTAATTACTTGAAATGTATAAATTTCTTACTGAGCAGTCCAGTTCTCGGTCCAGATATAAGGTTTGTTGGGTCTGTTAGGGCCTACAAAAGTATCTCCACAGTGCCTTCCATTGCATGAATTGATCTGCCAAAAAAACACGTTGACAAGTCGATGTCTTTGATAAAACTAGTTAAAAAGAAGTGGTTTCTGACTATTTGTGTTAACTTACAACAGGATCAGGGGCATCCTTCTGCTTGCACATGACCCATGGAACTCCAACATCAAGACCTACTGCGAAATTTCCAGCCCACTGAACATATTTTAGCCCCAAATCTCTATATGCAAGCTGGACTGTATTGTACTCATTTTCGATCTGCGTTAAAATAAACCATAATATTGTAGTCACAAAACAAATACACCTGAATACAGAAGCTGCATCGATCATCAAATAAACCTGAGCTAACACGATCGGTCCGCCTTGTGGGGCAAATAACTTGGCATCTTTCATTTTTTTGATTATCATCTTGATGAACTTTTCCATGTGATTCTACCAAATGTAATGCTTAATCTTAATACGGCTGAAATGTTGAAACGAAACACAATAGATGGAACTAAGTGAATTAATTAATAAGTACCATGAATGGTTCATTATATGACCGGAATATAATATCAGGAACCTCTCTCAGCCAATAGGGTAGTCCACTGCAGGCAATTCGTGTTATTTGTATGCTTAGTGTAAAAAAATTAGACTATATATGATCCAGAAATTAAAAAATGAAATTAAATGGAATGAGATTAGAGTTATATATTTACCCGTGATTCCATTCAGCCTGAATGAAAGGGCCAAGCCTGAGAGTTGCATACATACCCTGATCTTGTATAATCTTCATGAATTTCACTAGGTCAAATCTTCCTTCAAAATTGTACTGCATTTTTAGATAGTTGATTGATTATCTTCACAATAAGATTAATCCAATTGATAATTACAATATAAACAAAAAATTTAAAAAACCTTTCCATGCTCAGGCTCGTGGATGTTCCAGAATACATAGGTCTGAATGACATTCAAACCACCTTGCTTAGCCTTGGCAATGAGATCTGGCCACATCTGAAACCAAAAAAAAAAAAAAATCAATTCATCAATCACAATTATTGATGTAAACAGGGAATTAAGGTTGATTAACAAAGCATGAAAAATTACTTCAGGAGTACTACGAGGATAATGAATGGAGCCAGAGAACAAAAGCTCTCTTTTGCCATTAATCAACAAAGATCTTCCATCGTAAGTCACATTTTTAATCTTGTCATTGCCTTCTTCTTCTTCAGCAACGACAGAAGAAGAAGCCACTAAACAAAACAAGCCCGCAAACAAAAGGTATCCATGTGTTGTTATGGTCATAATTAATGAAAGAAATTAATTAGATCACTCAATCTTGAAAAGCTAGAATAGTATTAAAGGATTGGAAACATGAATAAGTAAAGAAAGTGGTAGAGCCAAAAATGGGGGCTCCCCTGTGTTGGGATAGAAATAAAGGAGAAGGGTACCCAAAGGGCTGAAAGTGGACGTTTGAATCATATAGCAGAAGAGAACGGGTTATTATGTGGTTTTGGAGTTAAATTCGGTTTCTGTTTGAAATATTCCAATCGTTCTGAGATTTGGCTTTACTATTTTTGGACATTTTTTTGGGTTGAATTGGTTTTTCTATGTGTCCGTTTACTAACTTCTGCAACATTTCTAAACTGACTTTTGCTTTGGTGTCACCTTTAACAATCATAGTCTCATTATGCATTTTCCACTCTTCTGTTTAAGTTCTTTCTGTAACTTTTTTTTAATTATATGTATACCATATTACTCAGTTTTGTTAGTAGGATAATTAATGTGACAAGTAAATGATTTTTGCGTAGTTTATAAATCTGTTTTTTAACTGAAGATGAAGGTCTTCAAAACATGACAAGGACGAGACATCCCGACTAGGTTGACATAATTTTTAAATCCGTTGAACTAACTAAAAGTGAACAAATTAAGTTGGAAAGAAAGAAGCCTAACCAAACTAATTAAGACTTGAATTGGCCTAACATATTGGGAATATTAGTAAAATGTAAGTATGGATCCTAAACAAAACAAGACTTGCAATTTGCCTGACATATTTGGAATATTGGCAGATTGCAAGTATGGATTCTAACCAAAATAAGGATGCATTTCGTCTAATATATTTAAAATTTTAGTAAAATGTAAGTATGGATTCTAACCAAACAAATACTTGAATTCGCCTAACTTATTCTAAATTTTAGTAAAATGTAGAACACATTGATGTTTTATTGTTTATTATTGTATTTTCTCTTGCTCATGCTTTTCTGTTAACTTACTATCCACTTGCACGTATGAATCTTTCCATTTTAAAAAAAGGGCGATTATGCATTAGGTATATCATATGATAAGAAGCCATAGTTTTTATTGGAAGTTATTTGCTATTGATAATAACGTTTTTTTATCCGAAATAACAAAAAGCAATCGAAATCAAATAATGAAAACCGATGTTTAATGCCGAAAGGGGCAAAAAAATATATATATATATAGCTCTTGAATCCTAAAGACTCACTTACCAAGTTACGCAAGCAGTATTTGGTCAATTTCTAATCCATGATGTGCACTTTCATATAAGCAATTATCCTAGATCAATTTTTATTTAAGTATTATCATTATATTCCTGCAAAGTGGAACTGACTGTTCAACCGAGTCTTACGGGTCTGGTTCTTAACAAAACATTTAAACACTATAATTAAAAAAAAAAATGGGTTTCACCTCAGAATCCTCAAACATCAATTACTCTCTCCGTCCGTTTTCTTTTCAAAGTGTTGTGTCAATTTCTGTGTTTTTTTGTTGAAGAAATTAAGGTTTCCGAAAAAAAAAACTAAACACCATGGAAGTAACGAGGAACCACTTGCTTGTAGTTAGTATGTTAATTATATTATCAATAGCTGCTTCTGGTAATAAACTAGGCGTCACATATGATGGGAGATCCTTAATTATCAATGGAAAACGTGAGCTTCTATTTTCCGGCTCTGTCCATTACACTCGCAGTACTCCTGATGTACGTGTTTATTTCCTCTTTTGGAAACAGAAATTTAGTTCATTTATTAAATTGAATTTTTGGGGACTTTTTACAGATGTGGCCTAACATAATTTCCATGGCCAAAGAGGGTGGTCTCAATGTAATTCAGACTTACGTTTTCTGGAATATACACGAACCTGTGAAAGGCAAGGTACTCTCATATCATGATTTGATATGTACAATTCAATTGTTTTTTTTTCCGGTTATTAAATTGGGGTTATTTTGCAGTACAATTTCGAAGGGAAATATGACGTTGTAAAGTTCATAAAGTTAATTGGTAAACATGGCATGTACGTAACGCTGAGGATTGGGCCATTCATCGAGGCAGAATGGAGCCATGGGTATGCATGTGTGTCTATTTGAATTAATTTATAATTGTAACTATGCTTTAATTTGTATAGTAAAATTTTAAATTTAATTTCAGTGGGTTACCATTCTGGTTAAGAGAGGAGAAAAACATCACATTTCGTACTGATAACCCACAATTCAAGGTGACTGATTCAGTAATTAACTAAGAATATATTTTGAGAAATTAATTTGATAAATAAAATTATTGAATGCAGTACTACATGAAAAGGTACATGAACATGATAATAAAGAAGATGAAAGAAGAGAAGCTATTTGCCCCAGAAGGAGGGCCAATAATATTAGCACAAGTGGAGAACGAATACAAGAATCTGGAAAATGTTTATAAAGAACAAGGCACGAGTTATATCAAGTGGGCAGCTGATTTGGGGGTTAGCCTCAAAACTGGAGTCCCATGGATTATGTGCAAGCAGGATGATGCTCCTGATCCTATTGTACGCCTCCCTCTAATCCAATCAGACTAACTGTAGATTAGTTAGTCTAATTGTAATTAATTAGCCGATTTGATTGCAGATTAATACATGTAATGGAAGACAATGCGGGGATACTTTTCTAGGACCAAACAAACCCAACAAGCCATCTCTGTGGACTGAAAATTGGACTGCACAGTCAGTATATTCATCTCTTGAAAGAAATTGATTGATTAGTTATGAATAGATTGATTAAGATGAATAATGCAGGCATAAATATGTATTTGGAGACCCGCCCTCTCATAGAACACCTCAAGATCTTGCTTATTCTGTTGCTCGTTGGTTCTCTAAGAATGGAACCCTAGCCAACTATTACATGGTTTTTCATATCCTAACCTCAGCTTCTTCAAACCAATAATATTCCACCAAGTCTGGATTTGTTTAGTTACTTGTGTTTTTTTACAGTACCATGGCGGAACCAACTTTGGCAGGACAAGTGCGTCTTTCGTTACAACCCGTTACTACGACGATGCTCCTCTTGATGAATATGGTACGTGCGTACAAAATACTCAAAAGAAAAACAAGGATACAAGTAACGAGTTAAAAAGTCGAAAAATATAGAATACATAATATCGTGTAAATTGTTGCAGGGTTGATGAGGGAGCCGAAATGGACCCATCTGAAGCATTTGCATAGTGTTTTAAGGATGTGCAGTAAGGCTCTGTTGGAGGGAACTCCTTCGACTCTAAATTTAGGCCCTGGCCTTGAGGTACGCGACTGACATAGACTGATAGACAGCCTTAGTTAGTTACTGACAAGGATCGGGTAAAATTGGTGCAGGCTCGTATATATGACAAGACAGGAGAAGGCGAGGCTTGTGCAGCATTCTTAACTAATATGCAAACTCAAGATTCGAAAATTGTTAGCTTCAGAGGCCATATATATTCCCTTCCACCTCAATCCATTACCATTCTGCTTGACTGCAAAACTGCTGTCTTTAATACCAATCAGGTTCTGTTTTTCAATATTAATTGTCTCAAGTTATGTTAGGTATTACAATTTGGTGAGTGATTGCTGTTTAATTTTGTGGGGATCAGATATTATCACAGCATAATGACAGAAACTTTGTAAAACCAAAAAATGAGAAGAATAACAAGTTAGAATGGAAAATGTACAAAGAGAAGGTTCCAACTCCAACCCAACTGAACCAGCTCAATTCCTTAACTCCACTAGAGCTCTATTCCTTGACAAAAGATACCTCTGATTATGCTTGGTACACTACAAGGTGCGTTATTCTTATTCACTCGTTTCTTTTAGTTGATTTTTATATTCTGAATATAATTCTGCGTTGCATTTCGCAGCATAAATATGAGAGCAAGTGATTTACCGAAACGAAAAGATGTGTCACCAGTATTGCGAGTTGCAAGCCTTGGCCATGGAATGGTTGCTTTTGTAAATGGGGAATTCGCAGGAGCTGCCCATGGAAGCAATATAGAGAAAAGCTTTGTTCTTGAGAATCCTGTGAAGTTGAAGCCTGGAACCAATACTATCACCCTTTTGGCCTCTCTAATGGGATTACCTGTAATTAATTACTATCTATCTAACTAACTAACTAACTAACTCTAACCAGCAAAAACTCATCTTAGTTAAACAATTAAGCAATTAAAGTCGAAATGTTTTTTTACAAATTCAGGACAGTGGAGCGTATTTGGAGCACAGGTATGCAGGACCCCGTGGGGTTTCGCTTTTAGGTCTCAATACTGGAATACTTGATCTCACTTCCAATGGCTGGGGCCACCTGGTACTCTTGATTCTATTTCCTAATCACTTTTCTTTTATTACGTATGATTATCAGTTGACAAAATTTGATTATGAAGGTTGGGTTGGATGGAGAGAGGAATCAAATCTACGGTAAGATAGGATCAAGCAAGGTTGACTGGAAAAATGCTGACAAAAAAGGATCTGTTCTTACGTGGTACAAGGTACACTTCACAATAACCCCCCCGTTGACTTTTAGGGTCCGTTTAGTTTAGTTGTTAGTTGTTGCTGATGTATTTTTTTTTTCTAATCTAATAACTACATTTTAAGTTTTAACTACTTGCAGAAAAATGTAAGTGAATTTATTTTTCCTTTTTCATATATACGAGACAGCTTGATATTTTTATTATATATTTTGATCTCAGACACAATTCGATACCCCAGAAGGAAAAGATCCAGTAGGTGTTAGAATGGCAGGAATGGGGAAAGGAATGATTTGGATCAATGGCAATAACATCGGTCGTTATTGGATGTCATACCTCACTCCTATTGGCAAGCCCTCTCAATCTGAGTAAGTCGTTCAATATGCACAGTTATAATTCTTGATCGAGTGTTGAATATGTTAAATTGAGCGACAAATATCGTATCAGGTACCACATTCCAAGATCATACATGCACAGAAAAGGTAAGAATGTAATGGTGATATTAGAAGAGGAGAGAGCCAGCCCAGACCGAGTTGAGATCCTTACAGTCAATAGGGATACAATATGTAGTTTGATACAAGAATTTCCATCATCGCAACCAATCAATCACAGGAAGATGCAAGTTGCTGAACTGAAAACACAGTTAGCTGAGTTACGTTGTCCAAAGCAGAAACGAATTACTAGCGTGGACTTTGCAAGTTTCGGAAATCCTACTGGTGTCTGTGGAGATTTTGTTGATGGAAATTGCACGTTTTCTTCCTCTATACAACTTGTCGAAAAGGTAATGTTATTCTTCCTCAGTTAATTTCAACTTCACGAACAAATTTAAACTTACAATATTGAGTATGAACAGATGTGCTTGGGAAAGAACAAGTGTAAAATTCTGGTGGATAGAAAGCATTTTTACAAGGAAAGAGATGACTGTCCCAACATTCAAAAAGTATTAGCAGTCCAAGTCAAGTGCAGCAAGTCTTGACTGTTGTGTTCTGATAGGGATTTCTTTTCATGTCCCTCTATGTGAAAAATTCAGCTCTAGTTTGCACTTGTAGAAATCATCAAGATTTATTCATTAAGCTACACTTCAATGGAAAATTCCACTTTGCCTGTTTCTTCAAGTAACTTCTTTTTACTTGTTGTGACTTTATCTGCTCCGAACGAGTGAAAGAGTCAAATGTGAATCCCCGATGATACAAGTTTCTTAATGTTAAGTGTTTAGAAAAACAGAATGCATTCCAAATTTTGTAACCATTTAAAACTGGATTTTTTTTTCAAGCTAAGAAGCTGATACTTCATTTCCAAATCAGATGTAGAATATAATACAACAGAGCAGAATGTAGAAGTTGAAGTATTTGTGCTGAAATTTAGAGGACCAATACAAATATGCTTTCATAATAAACTTACTTAGTGCCACACATTGCATAATCAACTGCATGAAGATAGAATTACGAACAGGGAACAATTTTCTTTTCATTAGGAAAATTATGCATAAGTTCCCTATGAACCAAAAGGACTGATCCAGAAGCTGAATGTTGCTGATAAGTTCTGTATGTAAATATTTTGTAAGAACAGTAATTTAACTCCATTAGAAAATTCAAATACACGTTGAGACATTTCCAAACTTAAGCACAAAATGGCATTTTCACTATTTACAATCAGAATAAGATGTTGATTAGAAGCAAAAATGTACGAAAATGTGATAAATATTTGATGTATTATTTTCTCATTCCATTGTTTGAT
>CAOJBI010632546.1:0-10397 GCA_948277035.1 Euphorbia corollata
AAATCAGCAACTACATTATAATAAAGAAAATGGTGAAAACGATGCCCTAACTTGAGGGTTAAAGCAAACACGTTTGTGCCTTATTTGTCAACAAGAGAAGTGAATTTGTTTGAAAAGTATGTTTCTTTCTAGCTTAAATAATTTTTATATTTCTCAATTTTGTTGCAGTACTCAGAAGAACTGTGACAAATAAATAATATGCAATACAACGCTGAATTGACGTCTTTTTTGCTCTTCTTTATAAGTAATTTCCAAGTCTAACTCGTAACTCGTCAATAACCTTTTTTCGTAATACTTGATTTCCTCGGTGCTTTAGAGTTTACACTTAAAATATTTATAAAAAATTTAAGTTGTTAATTTTTTATGAAATTTAAATCACTGACCACTAAATTTTAGTCTAGAAGCCATACCATCTAAGAATTTTAGAAATGATATTGTAAGTTCAAATCCCACAATCAACAAAATTGTAAAATGTTATTTTATTTTAATAAAAATATTTGAATTACTTAGTCTCAAATATTTTATTGATACACCTTGCAAAATAGAAATATTCAGAACCAACATTTTCAACAATCTATATTTATGGAAAGAATATATTGCAGCAGCTAAAGCCGCATGAGGCAGATATGGAGACCTACCATTAAGTAAAAGGGAAATATATACACATTTTTACTCTAATTAACATAATTAATTAGAAAAACAAAACTAAGAAACAGACCGACATTTCAAAATTCACCTTTTAAAGTTTGGTTGTTTTATTTTTCATTTATAATATTGAGATGTTGTATAGTTTTTATTCTTATTATTTTTCTATAATTATGTTATAGTTTTTTTATAGTTTACATGTTCTATAATTGGATATAGTTTATATACAGGTCTTATAGTTCTTTTATAGTTAAGTTCTAGAGACATGCAAATTCTGTAGTAGTACTTGCTCGTTGACATTATAATTTACATGCAGTCTATAGTTGATGTACCTTTAATGTGTGTTGAATTTTTTAGGGCAATAAATTTTTATTGATTACACCGTATATTTGGGAGAAAGAATTTTGTCAAAAGAGTAAAATGACATAATAAATAACAATCAACGAAAACCTATAATTTCGTAAACTTCAACTCACGTTTTTGAAAATAGACTATCACAAGAAGCTTATGCAAATGCCATAACGTCAACTTGTTCTGGAGATGAAAACGATCTTCCTTAAAGTAAATAGATAAAGAGTGTCTAATATAAAAATCAAAGTGTATATATATCTTTGATTGAAGACGAATGGAGCCATCCGGTGACAAAACTATCAAGATTGTGATATGTAACATCAGATCATTGATTGAAGAATATGAATCTGTTATGGAATATCAAAAAAGAATGTGGATTATTCACATAAAAAGTAAACTAGAAAAAATTATAAAAACCACATATATAGAAATCAATAAGTGATATCGATCGAGGAGGAGGATCTTCCTTATGATTCAAATCAAGAAGTTAGAGAAAGAGAGTTGTGGCTATTAGGATATAAGATAGGTAAACTTCAGAAACATGTCTCGTGATTTGGCCGTTTTGTAAAAAGATTTTTGTGGAATTTTTTTCCAGATGGGTGTTTGTGGTTTCAAAAGTTGGTAAAAAGAGAACAAAAAATATTTTTTTCATTGAAAATAATTATGTTATGTAAGGTATTTCAATCAATTCGACAATCTTATAATTTAATCATATTATATAAGAATTATTTATCAATTTTTGAGTAATTTTCAGAAATTATTCATTTTATTATGAATTTTTAAAAATTTTAAATTTAAAAAATAGTTGTATTTGTCGGAAAATTCTAAAATTTATTATCAAAGTGTATTGTATTTTTATTAATTTAGCTGTAAATTTCAGTTCCAAATAGACAAGTTTACATATTTTATGATGGAATTAAAATTTAAAAATCATATTTTTGCCAACTTTTAAAATCACAAGCACCCATCTGAAAAAAATTCCACTCTAGGATCTTTTACAAAACGGTCAAACAACGATGCATGTTTTTTAAGTTTACCCTATCCCTATAAGATGTTAATAAGAGTAAAATTTGGACGAGTGATCATGTTACAATGTAACGTGTTCCAGTTTAATTAGAATTTCTTTTTACAACCAGTCTATCAGTAGATAATTAGGGGGTGAACTTATCTCACCTCCGATAATAAATGAGCTATAAAAAAGAGTTTCATCTTGCATACCACTTCAACATCCGTGAGGACCGTGACAACATTTTGTATATTACTTCTTCTCTATTGCCATATCTAGGATTTGAGAATTGATTAATAAAATTGACCTCTTCTTAATTTTGACATAAAATATGGTCAAGTGTACCAAAAATAGCTAACCAATTAACTACAAATAGATTTTTGAGAAAAGAAGGAAGAAAAGTAGATTGAATGTAACTCAATCTATTAAAGTTATATGGAAAATCATAAATGGATATTTTCCCTATTTAAAAAATCTATATTCATAAAAAAGGAGTAAAATAAATATCCATAAAATATCAGGCATTAAAAAACATTTTCAATTTTTGTTTTGGATATAAAAAAATAACTGAACTACTTGTTTTAAAAAACCAAAGTGCCGACAAATGTCCACAACAGGTAAAACCGACCTACACCAGGCTTCATCTCAACTAGTGGAAGTAGCAAAATGAATAAATGGCAAGGATTTCAAAAGAAAAAAAGAAAAGAAAAGGAGTAGTGTTTGGTCAATGTTTCAGAGTGTCAAAGGTCCCTTTTAATAGCCGAGTCCACTGCACCGTTTGAAGAAGATTGAAACTAATCTCTCCATTTATGGCCAGATGAAGAACAACTACAACAAGAATCTCCATTGATTCAGATCTCACTTCTCTTTCCTTTTATGATTCACTATATTAACCTTCCCCCTCTTCTCTTTTCTCCATCATCCATGGATTCCTCCACTTCTCCTACTCATTCCACTTCTACCTCTTCCTCTCTTCCTTTCCATCTCAATTTCACCTCTCTTCACTCCCGCCGCGCCACCGAGATGGACTTTTTCCCCCGCAGCTCCACCGACTCCCTCCACCATGATCTCAAGCCAAAACACGCTCAATCCCCTCCTCATCTCGATTCTAATGTCAACGTGAGTCATTTTTCTAGTTACTACTCTGTAATTTCGCTTTGTTTTTGTTTAACCCGATTCTGTTTTTATGGCGACAGACTGGTTTGAATCTTCTCACGGCTAATACTAGCAGTGACCAATCCATGGTGGATGACGGAATTTCGTCGAATGTGGAAGACAAAAGAGCTACCGCCGATGTATATTCATATCAATATTTGAATTCCGCATTTTTTTTTGTTTTTTGAAATTCTGTGGCGTATTGATGTGATTGTTGTTGTTTGATACAGATGGCGGTTTTACAAGCTGATCTAGAGCGAACGAAAATGGAGAATCTGAAATTGAGAGACCTATTAAGTGAGGTTTCAAGCAATTATCGCGCATTACAGATACAATTTATGGCAGTTAAGAGCCGTGGTGAAACCAAGCAACTAGAGGAAGAAGATAACGATAACAATAACATGAAGAAATTACATGCCGGAAATGGAACTTCGAATACGGTTCCTAGACAGTTCATGGATCTTGGACTTGCTGCTGCTGCCAGTGAGCTTTCTCCATCTTCATCGGAAGGGAGAAGCCGTGACCAGTCAACGCCACCGGCTGCAAATAATGTTGAGAACAAAAACAGTAATAATGAAGAAGGTATTAATGGTAATAAGGGAATAGAAAGAGAGGAGAGTCCAGATCAGGATTCATCCCAAGGTTGGGGTCCTAATAAGATTGCTAGATTGAATTCTTCTTCAAAAACTAATGTTGATCAGACTGAGGCTACCATTAGAAAGGCTCGTGTTTCTGTCAGGGCTAGATCAGAAGCTCCTATGGTATTCAGTACTTTCAGTTTTTGATGGTTGAATTTTGATAATGTTTCGTGCTAATTGATTGATTGATTTATTGATTGATTGATTGATTGATTGATGATGTTTTTAGATAACTGATGGATGTCAATGGCGAAAGTATGGCCAGAAAATGGCAAAAGGAAATCCATGTCCAAGAGCTTATTATAGGTGCACCATGGCTGCTGGTTGCCCAGTTAGAAAGCAGGTACTTCCTCTCTTTAGCTCGAGTTTTCCAACTTGACTTAGTGATGGTGTTGTCAAATGAGGTTACACTCTTTGGAATTGTTATGGGGCTTTACAATATTGGGGTCTATGCACCACTTGACCCCTTGTGACTGTCCAGACCTATTCAATGGGGATGCTGAGCCAGGTTGATACTAATTTTGCTATGTCCAAACCCAGTCCAGCCCTCTTGAAGAGTATTTTTGGGTCAGCCCGGACCGGCTTGGGTTTAGAGTTTCATATTCTGACCCAGCCAAACTTGCTCAATATGTGTGTATATGTGTGTACAACACTGTACATATATATATACATACATACACTTACTTACTGTCTCTGCGGATTTGGGCTCGGATGAGTTTTTATAGTAATATCATTGCCCAAGCCCTAACCACATAGGGTGGGGTCTCAGCGGGTCAATTGAACAGGTCTACGCTGCCCCTGGTCAAGTGTAGGCCTGATTGTCATAGAAAGACACTTAAAAGTGCTTGAATACTGAATAGGTACAACGATGTGCGGAAGATAGAGCAATCCTTGTGACAACATACGAGGGTAATCACAACCATCCATTGCCACCAGCAGCCATGGCAATGGCATCAACAACATCATCGGCAGCAAGAATGTTGCTGTCAGGATCCATGTCAAGTGCCGATGGAATGATGAATCCAAATTTCTTGACAAGAACTCTATTACCATGTTCATCAAGCATGGCAACAATTTCAGCATCAGCACCATTTCCTACTGTTACATTGGACTTGACACAAAACCCCAACCCATTACAGCAACTCCAAAGACAGCAGCCAACTCAATTCCAACTCCCATTGCCAAACCCATCTCACAATGCACAAGCTGCAGCGTTGCTTCCTCAGATATTTGGGCAAGCACTTTACAACCAATCCAAGTTTTCAGGTTTGCAAATGTCTGATCAGGATGTTGATCAAGCTGGTAATAACAAATTAGGCCAACTATCACAACACAATTCATTGGCTGACACCGTCACTGCAGCAACTGCAGCCATAGCTGCTGATCCTAACTTCACTGCAGCTTTAGCAGCTGCAATTACCTCAATAATGGGCAATGCTCAACCAAGCAACATAACTAGTACTAATGCCACCAATACCACTGCCAGTTTAACTACTAGCAACAGCAATAGCAATGGCAATAATACAATCACCAACTCCACTTTTCAGGAAAATTAGAGATTCGTTAGTGTTTAATTATTTACCATTTTCCCTTTCAAAATAGAAAAGAAAGCCCATAATTAATACATACATGTCCATTAACTATATATATTCCATTAGTAGTAGACGATGTCGGACACGCGATTAATTTAAGTAAATCTAGATAGATTTCATATTCTTTGTTATTTCTGGAATAAATTTATTTTCAATTGTATGTCAAATCAATACATGGTAAAAAAATATAAAGAAATAATAAGAATAGTAGAGATGGTCCCGGAGATTCAAGGGAAGTTACCTTGTTTTGAATTTTGTTGCCTATTCTTGTATGTTTCTGTAAATGAATCCAAAAGCTTAGATAGAAACAAAAGAATGTGAAAACAATAGAAGGGGAAATAGTTCTGTTCATTGTTTATCCCATTTATTGAAGTTACGTGTATTGTATGGTTGTAAAGGGATAAGTCAACAAAACCAAAAAGCATTGAAATTGTTTGACACGCAAAGAAAGAGAAGGCACTTTTTATTTTTTTGTAGGAAAGAGAAGGGACTTCAAATGACTTCGATGATATAAACTTTGTCATTTTGCAATTTAAATCCCACTTGATCCACTTGACGATGTTTACATGTGACAAAGGTAGATAGAGTTGCCTTGAGAAATTATGTCCATATATATTTATTTATCAGCTCACCGGTCTTTTCAAATTGTTACTATTACAATACAAATATGATAATGTTATTATCTTTGAGTTTGGGTGTAATGAATATGTCACCGATGCTTGATAATGATCAAGTGTCTTAGTTCATGGGTGCATGCTACCTTTAAATGACTTTCCATGCATGCATGTGAACATGATAAGGTGAACTTGGCACTATACATCTTTTGGGGAAGAATGTGTCAAAGTGATGCGTACACCTTCAAAAATTTTAAATAATCAAAATAAACTTTCATTAGATTTCTCATTTAATTTCATGTATTAATTTCTATTTGATGAGTGAAATATAAGAAACATTTTTGAAAAGTCAAACCAACCAAAATTCTAGTGATAATGAAAATGACCAAACTGAATCAATTTTACCTATACCTAGAGCTTGGGATATCATTTGACTTTTAACTGTATGCATTTATCATGTATATATCTTTTGTTCTAAACTTGCTACTTTTTAGCTACTGTTTCTTTGACTATAACTTCAACTTGCAAGAGTTTGCTTAATGATGTAAGTATTCGCTTTTTGCTTGATTTAAATTTTTTACATATATCATTTTCATGATTTTTTTCTCTTCAATCAAAAGCTGACGTGTGCCCTTCAATGATAAATAAATGCATTTTTTTGTCAAGTTGAATGGTTTAGTATAAACAAGTTAAAATTTAAGGTGGCATTTGACAGAAGATGCAAGGTTAGGGGTAAATGATATATTAAGCGAAAGATGAAATGTAGCTGCAAGCATCATTATGTTATGCGAGAGAATTAAGCTTGAAAAACTGAATAAAACGGGGCAGATCCGTAGATGGCTCGGTTGACCCAAAAAAACCACTACACTTGTAATTATTAACTATGTGTGAGACATTCCAAGGTATTTTTCACTGCAACAATAGTTTATTCTTTAGGTGGGTTTAAATATTTAGGATAAACTTTGTAAAAGTACACTGTGATTTCACTCATTTGTAAAATGGAGACTGAGAAATTTTTTTTGTAAAAGGGGTCTATAGTCTCAAAAAAATTTCAAAAATTTGTAAAGGAGTCTATGATTTCAAAATACTATGGCTCGTTTGATTGATGCAAAAGGAGAGAAACAAATGCAGAAATGTAGAATATTTATATAGAATCCGCAAATGGATGGAATAACTCTTCCTAACTATCATACATGTTATGGAATATCTATTCCTTTACGAGAGGAGGAATAGCAATTCCATGACATGTATAATGGTTATGAATAATTATTTCATCCGTTTGCGGATTTATTCAAATATTTTATCATTTCTAACCTTTTTTTCATTCGTTTTATTCTATTCCACGTAATAGTCATTCTGCCAATCAAACGAGCGCGTAGTGTTTCATTAAATATTTCAAACAATTCAACATTTTAATAACTTAACCTTATTATTTTAAAATTATACCTCGGGACTTGAGTAATTATCGAATTTTTTATTTTTTATAACTTTTTAAAAGTTTGTTATCATAATTTCATTAAAAAATTTGCACTATTCAAAAAATTGCAAAATTTATTATTAATTTGTGTTGTATTTTAATTAGCTACCCTACAAAATTCTAGATAAAAACGAACAAGATTACCTATTTTTGTGACATAATCTAAAATTTAGAATTCTTTATTTGCAATATTTTTAAATCACATATCCCTTTTGCAAAAAAAAAAAAAAAGATATCCTCGGATCCCATTTTGCAAATAACTAAAACCACGCGGTATTTTTTTTTTTAATTTGCCCAAATATTTAATACCTTCAAATGGGATAGTTAATAGTTAAGTCCAAAAACTAGTACAATGGATTAGAGCGCGTATTTCACTTTTAAACTTTACAAAACTTATAACTACAAGCAACGTAACCACAACTTTCACCAATTTCATACATATGCAATATGCATGCATGGATTAAGCCCGATACAAAAAGTAATAGAGATTAAGGAAAGGAAACACAACTTTAAATCTTGGAGGATATAAACCCTAAAAACCTAAGTAGATACTCTTACAAATAATATAAAAGATGTGGTTGGTGACTGAAGCTAACCTAACACACTTGATATTTGGTGGATTACTTTAATTAATTAATATAAATAATTACTAACCCCATGTAAGAAAATATACGGGTAAACTTCAAAAAAGGGACATGTGGTTTAGATCCTTTTCAAAACGGGTCTTGTATTGGATATTAAGTTTCCCAAATTGCCCCTTGCCACGTTAGAGATCCATAATAGTCAACACAAGACCCGTTTTGAAAATGACTCAAACCACAGATCCCTTTTTTGAAGTCTACCCGAAAATATATAATTGAATGTGGAAATTTGGGACTGCACTCCTATTTTGTTGTCATCTTTTACAGTATCATTAATATTTAAAATTTTGATGATAATAGTAATAAATTAGGAAATAAAATAGAAATTGAAAAGGCATGTCCAATGAACTCAAAGATGCTATTAGAGGAATGGTCAATGTCTCCCATGCAAACATGGTAACCTTTTTTCAAATTAATAATTTCTTACAAACCAAAATACATATAAAATGAGGTGGTCTCGCAATTCTTTTTATCACGTGATATATGCTGCAAGTATAAATTGTTCCAAGTAAGCTCTATACTTCAGTAGTGTGATTTTTTTTTCTTTAAGTTGAAAATAAAAATTTAGAACTCTCAAGTTCAGAAAAAGATGAAAAGAAAAAGATATACCTTTATTTCACTTGTACACGAATAAAATCTAGAAATAGAAAATTTATAATAGATGGTTAGGCTAGTACAAAACTAGAGATGGGTGTGAATGTTGGATTTGGTCCTGATCTGTGGATACAAAAATTCGTTTGTTAGGATATAGATCCTATATTTTCATACCTAATGGATTCGGGTTGGGTCTAGGTCCAACATAAAAAAATATGGATCTAGTATCGGATTTTATTTTGAAATTCAGGTTCAGACTCTGATCCATATATATACACGATGTCAATAATATAATGTTAACATTTTGATTTTAACTTTACGCAATTAAAATATTTCAATTATTCTATGTTAGATAAACTATGAAATTAATTTTAAATGAATGTGTAGTTAAATAAATAGATTGTAGTTAGATAAATAGATTCTAAACTAATAATAAAATTCATATGTTTGTTCTATAAGAAAATGAAAAGAATTCAATTGAATTCACTTAACGGAATTCAATTAAATTGATTTTTCAAAAAAATTCCTTTGTTTGAAAATTTTATTTATATTAAAGAATACAATTGATTGTTAATTAATATATTTAACATTTTTCAAAATAAATGTTTTGATTTGTTAAAGTAAAAGTATGTGAAATGGTAAAATAGAAAAATGGTATTCAAAGGAATAACTTAAATGAATTCCTTTGAAATCTTACAACTTTTTTGGAAGGTTTATAATCTTTATATCCACAAAAAATTCAAATCTTGCATGATTTGAAATCTATCAATAGTTATCCAAACAGAGAATTTGACAAACTGAATTCAATTGAATTGATCCAAACACACCCTTTAATCAATTAAATATAAATGAAAATAAGAAATTGTATCGTAATTCAAGTCGAATATAAATAGTTTATTATAAAACGTAAAAAATAAATATAGTTGATATTATTTTTATATATAATAATATCTAACGAATGAATCCAAATATAGCATTTATGAAAACTATAAATGATGAGACTTAATTATATCATGTCGCAAAAATATTGAAAATATAAACTCTTTTGTAAATCCGTTTTGAACTCATTTTAAATCCAAATTCCCGAAATCCAATGTATTTGGATAACTTTGCAGATCCAACGAATCGGTTATGGATCCAAAAAATTTAGTATATGGATCCATATCCAGATACGGTCCACACTCTTCCCGCAATATTTAAGAGAAATTATCAAAAGAGGACTCTTTTCTAAAATTATTTACATCTATTTGTTTTGTAATTACAATTCAATTCTCATTCAGCCAAAATAATTACATATTCACCAAAATAATTACATATTGACGTCCTTTACATATTCTTTTCCTTTTGTATCTGTCAACAACAATCTCCTGCTTCCGATTACGATTTCGCTTCTCTTCCGCTCTCCTGCTTCCTTTTTTGTTTTTAGCGATGTCAGTAGCTATGCGGTGGAGAGGACGGTCATAGAGAGAAAGAGTGGAGGTGGTGAAACGGACGACGGATCGCATCAGCTGAGATAGACGATCGACTTGTTTAGCTAATTCAAAGCAATCTTGCCTTGAGGATTCGGCTTCTTGAGCCGATTTAATGACTCGATCAGCAAGTAGAACAAACAGATTGAGGTCCTCATGGAGCGTCTTCTCCTGAGGTGGATAATCTTCATCCTTACATGCTACGATCTATGAGG
>CAOJBI010632759.1:0-10163 GCA_948277035.1 Euphorbia corollata
AGGGGATATGAGTTTCAGAGCACCCAAACTATTAATAAAATAGCCAAGTTGAAGAATCTAATTAACAAAATACTCATTTTTAAAACCAATACTCTTTTAACATTTGTTTCCCCTATTAGTTGATCGGACGCCCTATTGTTGCGCTAAGACTTAAGATTCTTAAATTGAAATCGTCATTAAGGACGCTCCATCTTTTCTCCGTTTCCGAGACTTCCGAAATTACATTTTCTAGTTTCTTTCGTTTGCCTCCATATCAACGAATGATACTTCTGAAATTGATTATGAGACTATGGAAACCGCCATCATCGATAAACAAAAATCCATCGACGATGGTATTGAACTGCAAGATTGAATTCCGAGACAAGTTCATAAGGTAAAATCGAAAAAATAAAAGTTTCTAGTTATTCAAATAGTGATTTTATTTGTAAAATCGGTATTAGATTATTGATTTGTATGGTTATATGGTAGAATGTTTAGTGATTTTCAAGGTTGTTAATATGCATATTGTATCAAAAATATCGATGAAATTTAAATATAAAAGGTCAAAAACTTACTAAAAGAGCATAAGAGGGATGATTGTATAGTTAGGTATATGGTATTTTATACAAGTTACAAAATAGGGAGGACTTTTCAATTTCAAAGGGCACAGATGGAGCTAGTAATAATATAGACTCGAATATATTGTCTTGTTCATGCATATTTTAATATTTTAAATAATAATATAGACTTGTATGGTTTTTAAATAGATTGTATGTTTTTAATGGCCATTAAACATTTTATAAAAGGTCAAAAACTTACTAAATTAAAGAGCATAAGAGTGTCTCTTTAAAGATCTAGAGAGATAATGTCTGCTAGGGCTTCCTTGGGCGACTATCGGCGAGAAAGTGAATTTCAAGGGAATCGACCGCCTTGGCCGGATGATGGAGGTACTACATCAAGAGATATCGAATCGGAGAGTATGTTGGAGGATATAGCAGAGAAAAAGGACATGAGTGGTAATTCCGTTGGAGGTCTTGGGAGCGGATCTGCTCCTTTATCTTTTAAAGAGTCTTTACTTAGGGTCTCCAAGGAAGGAACAACGGTGGAGGATGACTTCGATATCCATTTGCAAGATGAGGATGTTTTGTTTTCAAAAGATAATGAGGTACCTACGATCAGCTTCTCGGATAGAGTTCATGACTCAATGGCAGATAAGATGAAAAATAACGTGTTTGTCAAGTTACTTGGAAGGGTGATTGGTTATCGTGTCTTACAAGCTCAACTGATCAGAATTTGGAAGCCGATAGGAGTTTTTAATATGGTGGATCTAGGGTTTAACACTTTCATGATCCGTTTTGGATGTAAGGATGATTATGATAGAGTTACGGTAGGGGGACCATGGATGATTTTTGGACATTACTTGATTGTTCAAAAATGGCGTCTGGATTTTGAGCCGACTAAGCTGAATATTCAATCGTTGATTGCTTGGATTAGGTTACCAAACCTACCTGTGCAATATTATATGCAAAGTATTCTGAAAGTAGTTGGGGGAGTAGTTGGGGAAGTTGTCAAAATCGACAGGAACACAGAAACTTCTTCAAGGGGGCGGTATATGCACGTATTGTGGTGAACCTGGACCTGAAAAAACCGTTGGTTTCGAAAATTGTAATTGACAGTAAATTTCAATTAGTAGAATATGAAGGCCTTCCAACTATATGCTTTGCATATGGCAGGTATGGACACCTGAAAGAGAGTTGTAAGGACGTTGTTAGTGAACCCTCTAGTGACGCGATGGAACCAAATGATACTAATAAGGTAGAGAAGGTGGCAAAGTCGAAGGTGGGAGACTTTGGTCCATGGATGCAGGTTAGTAAGAGACCGTATAGTAAAAAGGGGGCTGGAACGAGTAGGGCTCCGACACCTTTTGTTGATGGTACTCGAGCTAGTTCAGGCGGGTTGGTTAGACGAGTAGGGTCTGTCGAAGCTCGGAATTTGAAGGAACTGGGCACTACGGGCTCAAGGTTCAGTGCACTCCACCTTGATGCAATGGAGGATGATGATGGTGGTTCGGCTGACACGATAGATGAGGAGCTGGAGATGGAGTCGGATGTTGTGAAAGTTGTTGAAATTCAGAAACAAAGTAATAATAAAGTGGCGGAGGTTAGTGCTTTCAATCCTTTATTTGTTGGGAATTCTTTAATTGCGGAGGACTCTTGCTACCATGGGGATATGGAGAATATGGTAAGGGATGGTGAGAAAAAGGAAGTAAAGCCGGATAAACCAGATAGTCTTAAGGAGATGGATAATAATGTGGTTATTGTTGAGCCAACTACTAGAATGATGAACAGGATAGCAGTGAAAGAGGTATCGGAGAAAACATTTGGTTTAAACAGTGATGATCACTCTGTAGCCGCGTTCCCTAACCACGGTAGAGCCTATAGTGTGGGTAATGGGAAGGAAAATATTTCTCATTCTCAGAAGGATATTTCAATTCGTGAAAGAACGGGACCGGATAAAAGAAGAAGAGATAGGTCGGGTATTTCGATTACTAAAAGAAGCAAGGATATCAAAGTTAATAAAAAAGCTTTGAAGATAATCCTGTTAAATAATGATGATGGGGTGAAAGAGGGGGACAGCTCCAGGATTGATTTTGGAATTGCGGATGACTTGGTTTAAGACTAAGAAAGTTTATTCTTCTTGCTTTGTGTTCTTAACTTCTTACATCTTTTCTATGACAATTAATATATTAATTTGGAACATACAAGGACCTGGTAAGAATGAAACCATCTGTATCCTACGTGACTTGGTTGATAGACATAAAGTGGGCGTTGTGATCCTGCTTGAGCCGAGAATAAGCGGTAGTTTGGCTAACCGGGCTGTGAGTCGTTTACGCTTTGCATGCTCCCATAGAGTTGAAGCGAATGGATTTTCAGGTGGAATTTGGGTGTTATGGTGAAAAGAGTTCAACGTTGATATCCTTGTCAATCATAGGTAATTTATCCACATGTTTATCAAGGAAGGTTCAGAAGATATAGGCTTTGTAACGGCAGTCTATGGCAGCCCACATAGACACTTGAGAAGAGATCTTTGGGAAGAACTGGGTCAGTTAGCGTCTTTGATTTCGGGTAGATGGATTTTAGCCAGGGATTTTAATGCATTGTTAAGGGAGGATGAATGTAGTGGAAGCACTAGTAGGAGGTCTAAAGTTTGCAAGGAATTTAATCATTTTGTTAACAATAATGCACTCACTGATTTGGGGTTCTCCGGGACTCGCTTTACTTGGAAAAGAGGTTTGCTTTTTGAACGGCTTGATAGAGCCATGGGGAATGTTGAATGGGTAAGGGACTATGAGGATACTGTGGTTCATCATTTAGCTCGTGTGGGATTGGATCATTGTCACATAAAAATTACTTTTAATAATAGAAGGCAGTTGTGTAATGATGTTAAGCCATTTCGTTTCTTTAAAGTTTGGCTGGGGGAAGATGATTTAAAGAACGTGGTCTGTAATGCTTGGAAGAGTGAGAAGTCGATTTGTACCAATCTTACTGACACGGCAAATGCAATCCGGTTGTGGAATAAAAATGTGTTTGGAAACATTTTCTATCGGAAACGCTGCTTGGAGAAGAGGATTTGTGGTATACAACGGGCGCTAGAAAATAACGTATCAAATTATCTTATAAACTTAGAAAGGTGTCTTATTTCCGAATTGGAAGTGGTGTTGGCTCAAGAGGAAAGTATTTGGCGTCAGAAGTCGAGAAAGGATTGGATGTCTTTGGGCGATCGAAACACAAAATTTTTCCATAACTCGGTGGTGGCTCGTCGAAGAAAGAACCGAATTACAGGTATTACACTTTCAAATGGTGAGTGGTGCGTGGATGAGTCGCAATTGAGAGAGGCGGCTGTTGAGTTTTATAGCAATCTTTACTCAAAAGAAGTTGATCAAAGTGTGGATGGAAATGGAACTTTTAATGGGCATTTTAAAGGAGCTTTCCCTAGGCTCAACGAACAACAATTTCAAGAGTTAGAAGCTGAAATCTCTAATGAGGAAGTTCATATTGCGTTGTTTCAAATGGCGCCTTGGAAATCTCCTGGAGTAGACGGGTTACAAGCTGGTTTTTATCAGCATTTTTTGGGGACAATTGGGCCACAAGTTTGTGAATATATCAGGAACGTGTTTCGCACTGGAGTGATTGAGGATGAGGTTAATCGTTCTTTGCTTGTTTTAATTCCGAAAAAGGATAACCCTCGTAATTTTGTCGAGTTACGCCCTATTAGTCTGTGTACGGTTCTGTATAAACTTATTACCAAAGTTATTACGAATCGTTTAAAAAGTATTATGGGCAAGTTGGTCCTCCTGAATCAGACTAGCTTTGTACCGGGACGTCACATAACGGACAATATTTTAATTGCTCAGAAGATAACTCACTCCATGAGAATTAAGAAAGGAAACAAGAGGTGGATGGCGATGAAAATAGACCTTGAAAAAGCTTACGATCGTTTAAGGTGGGATTTCATTGAAGAAACGCTTACAGATATTGGTATTCCAACCGTGTTGGTGACTGTCATTATGAAATATATTTGTAGAGCTTCGATGGAAATTTTATGGAATGGAGCGCCTACTAATAGCTTTCGGCCGTCCCGAGGAGTGCGTCAGGGTGACCCGATGTCCCCATACATTTTCGTTCTCTGTATGGAAAGGCTAGCTCAAGGAATTCTCAATGCGGTCAATTATGGAGCTTGGAAACCGGTTAGGATTAATGGCTCTTGCCCGGTTCTTTCTCACTTATTTTTTGCCGACGATCTTTTGCTCTTTTTAGAGGTTAGTCAATCCCAAGCGCATGTTGTTAGTAATGTTTTGGAGTATTTCTACAATTTTTCTAGTGCTAAAGTTAACGTGCATAAATCATGCATTATTTTTTCAGCAAACACTCCGATTTATGTGCGTCATGAGATTGCCAACGTGCTAGGGTTCAAGGTGGCAGATTCTTTGGGGACTTATTTAGGGGTACCTCTCATGAGTTCTCGTGCTTGTCATGAAGATTATGGATATGTGATTGACAAGATTAGGCAACGATTAAATGGGTTACGTTCAAGAACGCTTTCCATGGCTGGAAGAATTACGTTAGCCAAATCAGTTTTGTCCTCCATTCCATATTATGTTATGCAAACAGCCAAACTTCCTGCTTCGGTGTGTAGTTCCATTGAAGAAATTGTTCGTGGTTTTATTTGGGGTGAAGTCGGAGACAATCGCAAGATTCACCTTGTCAATTGGAAGAATGTTTGCAAACCTTTGTATGAGGGGGGATTGGGTGTGCGACGACTTTCAATTATGAATACTTCTTTTCTTATGAAGGTTGGATTTTTTATTGCTTCGAACCGTGATGATTTCTGGGTTAAATTTATGCTAGGGAAGTACCGGTGTCAAGATCTGGCTTCGGCAGCCATTCGTAGGGGCGAACATGTGTCTAGTCTTTGGAGGGCTGTTGTTAAGCTCAAGGAGGAAGTGCTAGTGGGTTTGAAATGGTCAGTGTCGAATGGTTTAAATGTCAGGTTCTGGACGGATTCTTGGGTGAATGACTTGGGTCCTCTCCGCAACTTATCTTTCAAACCGTTGACAGAGGAGCAGGAGAATTTGAAAGTTGCGGAGATGGTGGGTTCAGATGGGAAATGGAAATGAAATTTGCTAGAAGATATGCTGCCTTATTCTATCCTGATGCAGCTCGCCTCCTTTCGGCTAGTGGACCACGCCGAAGCTAATGATTCGTGCTTCTGGTCGGGTTTGAGATCTGGAAGATTTACGATTAAATCTGCCTATGATCAGCTGTGTGATGATGATCGAGATGAGTTTCATCGAGATTGGAAGGTGGTTTGGAGTTGGAGAGGCCCGGAAAGAGTTAAATCATTCCTTTGGCTATGCTTCCATGAGCGACTTCTTACTAATATGGAGCGGAAACGGAGACATTTTACTGATGATAACACATGCAGCCGTTGTAAAGGAGGAGATGAATCCATCATTCACGTGCTTCGGGATTGTGTGTTCGCTAGGGATATTTGGAAACTGGTTTTAGGGAACAATATTCCAGCTAGTTTTTTCTCTGCAGATTTGAGGAATTGGCTTGGTTTCAACTTGTGGAAAAAGAATGATATTAATTATGAAAGGTGGGGCCTTGCTTTTGGGTTGTTTTGCTGGTTAATTTGAAAATTAAGAATTGAGTTCATTTTTTAAGGGAAGGAGCACGAAACAAAGAGAGCTGTTAATGCTATGGTGGCTACTGTGCATGCTTACGCTATTTTAATGGAGAATGCGCCGAATATGAAACCTGAGCAGGAATGGAGGTTGATTGGATGGTGGCCGCCAAATCATGGATGGGTTAAAATTAATTCTGATGGTGCGGTTAAAGGAAGCGACTTCAAAGCCTCGGCGGGTGGATTGATTCGAGATGCCAATGGGAAGTGGATGCTGGGTTATAGCAGGAATATTGGGGTGTGTTCAGTAGCGAGGGCGGAATTGTGGGGTGTTCTCGACGGGTTAACGGTTGCTTGGGATAGAGGTTTCAAGAAAGTTGTTATGGAGATGGATAGCAAGTTTGTTTACGATTCGATTCGTAATTCGGTGACGAATATTAATGATTGTTATAACCTGATTCTTGGTGTTCGAGAGTTGATAAATAGGGAGTGGGATGTGGAGTTTCGTCACACGTATCGCGAAGGGAATAGATGTGCGGATCGGTTGGCTAATATTGGATCAAATCTTCCTTTGGGGTTGCATATTTTCGAAGAACCTCCCCCGGGATTGAGTAATATTGTTCTTTAAGATGTTGTTGGAGTGTCTTTTCCTAGACTTGGGCTAGTTTAGTTTTTGTATTTTTCCTTTGTCTATAAAAAAAAGAGCATAAAAGTGCTGCTTGTATAGGTAGGTATGTTATACAAGTTACAAAATAGGGAGGATTTTTGGATTTCAAATGGAATAGATGGAGCTAGTAATCATATCGACTCGAAAATACAGTATGTTCATGCATATTCAAATATTTTAACTAATTCTATAGACTCGTACAAAATAGATTAGTACCATATACCATTGGGGTTTTACAGATTTTCTAATAGTGATTTTTTTGTTAAATGAACACTAGGTTAATATTGCTTCTTTTTTTTTGAGGGAAAATATTGCTTCTTTGAAACAAAAGAAGATGAGAACAAGATCTTCTACGAAAAAATCCGTTCAGGTGCAGCTTTCAAAGATAAAAATCGACATGATTTATGAAACTATGCACGTAATTGTATCAACAATACATCATGTAAACAAACATTAATGATATAAGTCAAACATGTTATCAATTTTCCTTATTTTGCATGGCCTAATTATAGTTTTTAATGTAGAATATGTAATGGAATCAGACACTTACAATTTTTATTTCAATAACTACATTTGAGAAGGAACAGTGAGCTCCTGTTGGCCTTAGATTTCCGGTTTTAAATAAAGAGCCTAAATCTAAGCTGAAGCACAAAGACATATAAAATTATCTCTAACTTGAAATTGGATTTTCAAATCACCTTCTTCAGGATTTATATTTGCGTTGTCAAACAAAACATATCTCAATTCGGGTATTGATGCTTGTATTCAAAAAAACACCAGAAACACTATGATATCAGATATTTATTTGGCCCACCAGGCCCATGGCCCATTAAGGCCCAGGAGAGTCATCGGTGAGACCTTAGTCACACAAGACGTGTCAAACAATGGCTATAAATATGACAGATGGCAAGTAGAGAGGATGACAGCATCAATACATAAGACAGGTGGCATGTCGATCGCGTACATATATAAGCCATCCATTCCTCCACCAGGTAGAGGATCGGATACTCAATTTACATATCCATAATCATATGGCGGCAACTAACTTTACCATCGGAGTGGTTATGTCGGTCATCCTGACATAACCTCTCTAACATATTCTATCTTGCAGGATTGGTAGGTGTACCCACAAGATCAAACAAAAAGATATCAATGCCCAAATAAGTAGTTTAGTTATTCATATAATCATTACAATAAAAAAAATATCTCATAATCATGGATAGAGGTTGTATTTCATTATGTCTCTTGTTCATGATATAGATATCAGTTGACAAAAAAGCAATCAGATAACTACTGACATAATGTCTAAATATTAAAATGATCAAACTAATTAATGTTTTCAAGCATTATCGATATATAATAGTATATGTATCAATATATTCTAACATAAATTGTTAAAAAGTACAAATCACAGTACTATAAGACCTTTCTAGTTTGGAAGTTGAAATGACGTAAAAGAGTTGAAGACACATATATGTATTAATTAGATAAGTGTTGAATGTTGAGGCAACCGGGGATTGAGATAATGCAGTGGGACTCATGTAAATTATTAAAATTTTCTACTTATTTACAGTTATACCATTGAGTTTTCCTAAAAATAGGACTCATATTTTCTTATTCAATATGTGTTATAATCAATAAAATCTCTTTCTATTCTCTCTACACTTCCTTTGTTCTAGTTATAATCCTTTTGCAATTCCAGTTTATTTCCAATACGTTATAAGCACGACTTTGTTTTGTTGAAAATTCCACCATATGTACCCAAAGTAAGTCATGATTTTATTTTACAGAAATGTCTCATTTGAAAAATCTTGACTTTGCTCCTCTTGATGTTATCGGGAGAAATTACTTAACTTGGGTGGTGAATGTAAAATTACATTTAAAATCTCTGGGTCTTGAAAGGTGCATAATCCCAAATAATAATGCATCATCATAGCAAAATGCATTGGCTATAGTTCTAATCCTTCATCACCTTGACGAAGGACTCCAGACAGAATACTTGATGAAGATCCTGCAGATCTGTGAAAATAATTGAAAGACAAGTATGATCACTTAAAACAATTAAAAATTTGTTATTAAGAAAATATAAAAATTTGAATCAAATGCGCGAGTAATTATTTTATTCCGAATTCAGAATCTCGTTTTTATTGGTATAAAAATCCTGCTTGGATCAGTATACCACAATTCCCTATGGAGCTGAACCGGATGACGACTCTATTTTTAATAGGATTTTCTAACCTATTTACTTTTGTTAATTTATCATAGTTATATTTAATAATATATAGAATTGTGTAAATTTATACACGTTTAATGCTCCAATTTGGAAAGTGTAGTAAATTAACATGGCCATCACTTTTTTTAATACATCAATTGCTGATATATATTAATAAATAATACCATCATTTATTAATTTAACATTAATGTTATTACTTTTGTGTGATTATAGTATAATGTATGGCTTTGGTATAAAATTATCGATTGTTTTTTATTTGGACATTTTGCAGAGTTCTTAATAACCAAAATAAAGAAATGATGTCCAATACATACTTCTTTTGTAAAAATAATATGTTAATAAAATGATAAAAATCAAGTTTACAAATTTGTGATAATTGAATTCAATTAATTACGTATTTGTATTGTAAAATAATCTTGTATATTGTTAATATGATTATGAGGAATCATAGCCACCTATAGCATAATAATAAAAATATGTCACATAGGTAAAAGATAAATGTAGCATTATCAAAAATAAAGGGACCATTTCAAAAAAGGGGCTGAATGAAACTTTAATTAAGTTTTTAGGCCCTGAAAAGTTATATTAAGTTTATAGAGATTGTCAAACTTTCAGTTACAAAAATAGGCCTCAGTCACCATTTTACCCCTTATTTAGAAACAGATTTACAGAAATGCCATTAAAATAGTCAGAATATGTTTAATAAATGAAAATTACCGTCATGCCCTTCAACTTATATGAACGGTTCAACCCCTATTTCTACGCCGTTGACAATTCATCTACTTCAACGGCTTATTCAACGGCTGCTTCAACTTCGCTGAACGGTTCGTCTGCTTCAACTTCGCTGAACGGTTCGTCTGCTTCAACTTCGCTGAACGGTTCGTCTTTCTCCCTCTCTCTAACGGTTACTTTTTAATTTTTGTATTTAAGTTCTCATTTAATTTACTTCAACGCTTTACTTATCTATCAAACTCTGCTAATTTCTCTCGCTTACTTGCTGCTGCTATTGTTCTCGCTGTTGCTTTTGATTTTGCTATCAATTTGCTCTCTCACCATCTTCTGCCGTAAACGCCTGCATTTGGATTTCTGATTCTCACG
>CAOJBI010633187.1:0-12168 GCA_948277035.1 Euphorbia corollata
GAGAAGTGAGCGGAGAGAGGAGGCGGCAGGTCTTGACGGAGCTTGCCGGTGAAAGGCTCTTCTGCTGAGCGAAGCTGCGAGCCTACCCTTCTTGAGCCTACTAGAGATGAAACGCAAACTTGATGAGCGAAAGCAACCTAGATGAAACGCAAACAAATATCTGGGCTGAGATATTTGAATTCAGAAGGGGGAGAGATCTAGAGATATCTAATTTTTTCAATTCGACCTAGATGAAATTGGGAGAATGAACATGAAGGCCATGGAAAAATAAAGAGATCTAATTTTTTCAATTCAACCTACATGAGCGCAGGGAGGGGAACTGAGAGATAGAATTTCAATTTTCAGAAGGGGGAGAGATCTAATTTTCAGAAGGGGGAGAGATAGAATAATTTGATGAATAGCCGAGAGAGTTGGGAATAATGCCTCAAAAATGTCTCGGTTACAAGATATCCGAGGAAAATGCATACTGAACCGGATCCGGTTCACTAATAACGGTGCCTCAGTTATAAGATAACTGAGGCATTGGATGATAAACCGGGACTGGTTCAATAATAATTGAAATGAGTTGGACTCTGGTTTGAAAAATTGTCTCGGTTATATACTTAACCGAGACAAATTTTGACGCTTCTCCAATTTTCATCTCGCGCGTTATCAAATTTGACTAAAATTGTCTCGGTTATTAAATAACCAACTCGATTATTAAATAACCAAGGCAATGTCGGCGAGACCAAAAGCCATTTTTCCACTAGTGGATTACGATACATAGCATATATGTCATGTACCATAGACTCAACCATCAGTTAATTCATTTATTATCATCTGATCATTTTATGAAAATGTGGTAATATAATAAAAATGAATCATGAGCAGCAAAGGTGACCCAATACAAAATCATTGGAGTATCAAAATCAAACCAAATACTTTCAATTTCAACATAACATTTCTATAAAAATCATATCCAAATATCACTCCCCTTTTTAACAGTATATTTCTCAGTAACCGCGCAATACGTTGAGTAAAAATAAGGGTAAACTTTAAAAAAGTACCATATGGTTTCGACCATTTCAAAAGGGGGTCTGTGGTATTTCGGGTCGCATAAGGGGGTTCGTGATTTCACACCGTTAACAATTAAGGAAATTTTTACTAACTCCGTTAAAATTAATGACATGGTAAAGGGGTAAATTTGGAACTCCGAATTTTTATCAACACTTTCATCTCCAACCCTAACATCTTTGATGAAAGAGCTTCCAATTATTCAAAGATTTTATCTTTTCAACAAATTGATAATCAAAATGTACATGTTCACACATTGCATTAGGAACGAGTGTAGGCAAAGTAAACCCATTAAATGCTACAGTGAATAGAACTTGTCTCCTTGTAAAAAGTTGTGGATTCCAAATCCTAGAAATAAAGAATTCAATATTGAATTGGGGAAATTAAACTATTGTTATATACAACTAAATGAGAATTGGAAATTGAAAATGAAAATGAGATTACAGTGATTGTTGAATAGGTTGTTGTTGTTCTAAGTAAGTGCTTTTGCAGCAAAGAAGATGGTCTTTGGATTTGGTTAAAGGACGAAGAAGATGAAGCAAAGAATGAGAAGCAATTTTCAACGCCACTAAGGATTCAGATTTGTGATTTAAGAGACCGAACAAAAAGAGATAAATCGAGGATCTAGGGAATTAGGATTCAACGGTAATCAGTAATAGATATTTCAATATATAAAATCCATTAAATACAGGAAGAATATGTAATCATAACCGATTAATTACAAAATCGAGTAAATCACTAGACCTTAAAAAGAAACATTTTAAAAAAACAAACCATAACAACAAGGGGATAGAGAAACAGAACAAGTACATGTTGTGCAACCATAACAGTTCCTCATCCAAGTCATAAACATTTGACACTCAACTTCACTGTCTGGAAAAGCAAATCCCAAAGGAACTGATTGGTTCATGACATCTGGATTAGCTTCAAGAGGAAGCCAATGCGTAGCAGAGAGGCTCTCGACAATAGTAGCCATCTTGATTTGAACTTGATGGGAAACAAATTGCTTTACTTGAACCTGAAAAATGGAAAATGAGTTGATTGTAGAGGTCAAAGATGAAGTATCGATGAAATTGGTTGATATTAAGGTTTGAGTTGATGAAGGTGATAATAAAAATTAGGTTTTCCAAATTTACCTCTTTACCACATCATCAATTTTGACGGAGTTAGTAAAAATCCCTTAATTGTTAACAGTGTGAAATCACGAACCCCATTTTGCAACCCAAAGTACCACAGACCCCCTTTTGAAATTGGTCGAAATCACTGGGTACTTTTTTAAGTTTACCCTAAAAATAAAAACAAGTTTAAACTTTTGTTTGTATATTGTAGTCATGGTCTTCTTGTATCACTCACAACTATGTATTGATGAAAGTTGAACTGTTTATGTTACATTGCATTCTAGTATGGAAAGGTAGTTGTACTAAAGGACAACGAAACTATTGCATTAAAGGACAAAATGTCCACTTTTTGTACACAAATTAGAGGAGATTATGATCATTCTCCTTATTAAAATGCACACTCTCGTAAATTATACCTCGTTTGGTTGGCAGAATACCTATTCCGCGGAATAGGTTAAAAACGAATGAACAAAAGTTAGAAATGGTAGAGTATTTGCATAGAATCCTTATACCGAATGGAATAGCTATTCCTAGCTATCATATATGTCATGGAATAACTATTCCTCCTCTCTGTAAGGAATAGTTATTCCATGACATATATGATAGTTAGGAACAGTTATTCTATCCGTTTTAAGGATTACATGCAAATACTCTACATTTTTCATTCATTTTTCTTCTATTCCACGGAATAGCTATTCTGCCAACCAAACGAGTCCTAACATGTATAACATTGTTTGTTAGAATCCGAAATGTGTTGAAGTACCATTATTTGGGACCCAAAAATGTATTGAAGGGTCATTATCCACCTTAATGGTGCAAAACTAATTAGTCGTTGTAAATTCATCATTTTGATGTTCCGTATTTATTAACAAATTCGTAAAGTGTTTATTCTATCACAACTAGTTTTAATGAGATCTTTCGTAACAAAACATTAGTTTTGAATTTGTTGACATTAATTCTACAAAAAAATTATTAAACACATAATTATGAAATTTATATGAATTTGGTTGTAAACAAAGCTGGGTCTCAGCAATGCCACAAGTGCGATGATTTAGGGTCAAAGATAAAAAAAAAGTTTCAAATTTTCTATCATATTTATATGTATATGTAATTTTTGCAAAAATGCAAATGAGTTAAATTTATAACTTAAAATAAAAAATTTAAGGAGACTTATTAGTTTGTGTGAATTTTGTAATCAAAATTGGTCTTTATTTTTTATCTCATTTAAAATGTTTGAAATATCAGGACCCCTATCATAAATTATTAAAATGTTACCCACAATTTTTTACAAAAAAATTGTATATGAATATTTTGACAAAGGAGATGGGTACATTTTTCCAGCTCAAATGCCTCTCAACATCAAATGGCCAGTTTACACTCGTCATGTTGTTAACAACCCCATGCGTTCAAGCTGAGTTGGCAGGTCACTTTGACTATGGTTGAATTTTCAATTTGACCAAAAGAAATGAAAAAGAAAATCTATCCTCGCTCTCTATCGTAATCCGGTCAAAATCCGGCCAAACTTAATCTGATACTTTCTTCCCTTTCCTTACATTCAGATTCTCAGCATCCAAAGCCCTAACCTAATCTTGATTCACCATGCTTCTTTCTCCAGGACACTCTCCTCGCCATCTCTCTTCCCCTTCGCCATCCCCGTCTTTAAATCCCGATGAGGCTCTTCAAAGCTCCCATAAGTCCTCTGTTACCGTGCTTAATCCCCAGGAAGCGTCCCCTGTTCTAGACGAAGGCACCCATATCGCCGCTGTCGAGAGAATAATTTGAACCCGACTTCTTCCCTTGACATGCTTTAACGGTGAAATTGGGGTCTCATGTTCAGATTCGCAATGCTCAGTTGAAGATCATGGAGCGGCGTGGAAAAAGTGAAGGTAATTCCAATTTTGATGGCAATACTCGATTTCATCTCTAGGTTTCACTTTTATGCGTAATAACCCAATTGGGATCCACAATCGATTTCATGTCTAGCTTATACAAAATTACAATCGGACATAAAATTTTGCGAGCAATCCTATTAGATTATCTGACCGAATCATTTTCATGTGCAGTCAAATGAATCAATTTTGGTGTAAGATGAAGCTCTGCTCTGGTTATTCTTTTCTTGTGTTTTTGATTAACTGGTTATTCTCTTCGTCAATGGAAGAAGTGGAACAAGGAAGGATAGGGAAGTAAAAATAGAAGGAATGACACGTGTTAATTTCCTAGTGATTTGAAGTTTCAAAATGGATGACGTGGCGAGAGTGAATCACACGCTCTGAAACGTCAGTGGTATATATATATATATATATATTTTTTTTTACCGTAAGGTGGTCTTAGACGGGTGTCAACTGTGGGCGGTGATCTTTAAATCATGTTCACATCTAAACTAATCATTGATTGTCAATTTGCGGTGTTTCGAAGGGTATGATGGCTAACCTCAAGATTTAAGGTTATTCCATGCATATCCCAGGATTCGATCCCTGATGAATACTTAAGGATGAACTAGTCCTTATCACCAGATCACACCCTTTGAGGTTGGTATATTGGTTCGATGGGGTCATAATTGAACCTTGGATGACGCGGATAAAACCAACCCATTCCTGGGACCATATTATTCACTTTCCAAAAGATTGCTTATATAACTCCAATTTCACAAATATAGGAAACTAAATTGAATATGGGTGTTTAAAATCAAACCTAACTGAAATAATCAATCGAATCAAAGGACTTATGGGAGCTTTGAAGAATTTTGCCTAACTCCAATTTCACAATTTTGCCTCTTTTGTATTCATAATAATTGGATGTCGCATGACCTAAATTTTACAAATATAGTTCTGATCCCAAAAAAGCGTGTCCCTATCAAAGTTACAGATCTGAGACCTATTTCCCTTTGTAATGTTCTTTTTAAGATTATGACCAAGATGATTGCCAATAGATTACAACCTATATATAATGGATTCCATAATCTCAGATTCCCAGAGTGCTTTCATACCTGGGAGGGCTATCACTGATTGTTGGTCCCTTTAGATTAGGCAAACTAGTTCAAGAGGGGGGGTGAATTGAACTCTAAATAAAATTTAAATAACTTTGCGGAATTTCAGTATCAAGTTCAATATCCAGACAAACAAGCAAGCATGAGATGTTGAAGAAACAATTGCAAGGGATTCAATACCAACTTCAATAACCAATCTCACAACGTAAAGATGCTGAATCAATAAACACAATGAAATAATAAATACAGATATGAAGACACTTCAGATCAACACATAGAAAATCAGAACTTGATTCAATACACCTTTCAGTAGAGCATTTAGTAGCAAGTTCAGTAGCAGGAATAAAGTAAAGGCTTAAAGTTTAGAATTCAAACAGAGAGATTTTATACTGGTTCAGCAGCCTGTGCCTACATCCAGTCCCCGATTCCTTCTCGAGCTTTAATCCACTATAGAATTCTTTCCAACAGGTAGAATTCAAACCTTTATACAACTTAGTCTAATCCTCACTTGAAAGTACCCTCCTTACAAGTTAGATTACAACAACTAAGTTCTCCACTACCTATAACCCAAGTAGTGTTTATCTCTCAATAGCAGTACTGAAGAAATATGAAGAAATAATACTTGAATACTCTTTCTTCGAAGCTATGCTTAAAGATAGATACAAATGAAGTACAAGCTTTTACTTTGGTGTATCTCACTTAGAAGAGTAGAAAAGATTAAGCACAATTTCTTTTCGAAGGAAATGAGATGAATATTGAAGCTCTATATGATTTCTTTTTCACTCCGATGCTTTTTTAAGTACTGATTTGCTCTCCTCTTAAATGCAGTCTGAAGCTAGCCGTTTATGGCTGTTGGGGCAGAACATGACCGTTTGAAGTGGAACTTGCAAAATCAAGAAGAATGGACGATTTGGTTGATGAAGAAGATGATCGTTGGAGCTGAGGTTGTGAATCCAAAAAGCATGGTTGATGTTCTTCAAGAGAACAACACATGTTGAGCATGGAAAAATGGATTCCAAAATGAGATGGCACGCTGAAGGATATAGAAGAGGCAACACTTTGAGTATTTGCATGGGCCATAATATTTAATTAACCATAGTGGCCTTGGAAAATGCATCATTTGAATATTCCCTTTATTGACCGTGCATTCCTTCTTGATAAAAAATAATTCCTGTAACTTTTTATCTAAATAAAACAAGGTTAAATGCACATGTGAATAAAATATTGTCTTTTTGTCTTTATAAAAGTTTGTCATTGCATAAAATTTTTAGGTGTAATTTTATCCCATTAAAAAATTAATTTGTCATCTTCAAAACATATATAATACCTAGGATAATTAATCCAAATACTGAGATTCTAACAACCACCACCACCTCCTCTACATCACTCTCACCACCACCACCACTTCCTCCATCCCATTGTTGCTACCACCACCACCACCACCACCACCATCATTATTACCCCCGCCTCCTCCACCTTGCCACCGCCACTACCACTTACTTCCTCCACCACTTTCTCCAACCACCGCTACCACCCACCTCAATTTTCATCCCACCACCACCATTATCACCACTGTATATATATATGTGTGTGTGTATGTGTGTGTGTGTGTGTTAAAATATGATATTGCATATTTAAATATGTGATTGGAAATTTTTTTCCTAATATGTAAAACATTAGAAAATATTTTACAATGATGTAGCCAAACATAGGAAAACATTTTATTTTCCTGCACAATATTTTCCATTACACAACATTTTCCCTTGCACATTATTTTCCTACAAACAAACGGGGCCTTAATAAATACATATTTTCATCTATTTAATTAAATTTTTCATCTTAAAACAAATGCATTTCATAAATGATTAGATATTTTGACCTTAGTCCTTAGAATTATTTTTTTTTTGTTTTTTTATCCCCTTAATTTTCAAAAGTTTCAAATGACTCACTGAACTAAAAAATTTGCAACTTTTTCCTGCCTTGATGCCACGTGTCAACCTGAAGCTGATAAGTGAGATTGAAGGAGTAAGCTAGTGCGCTTTTTGTAAATTCATGGAGTTATTTGGAACTTTTGAAAATTTATGGGGCAAATGAGCATTTAGGGACAAGTTAAGGGACTTTGATGCATCAGGGAAAATTTTTCAGTTAAATTTTGAAGCTGGAAAGACAAGGTCAAATATTTTTAAAAGAAAAAAAAACAAGAAAGAGTGAAAATATTAAGTTAAGATGGAAAAACAAAAACAAATGGAAAACAACATGGAAAAAACCATTGAAAGAATATAGGTTAAATTTCAAAAACATAATTTGTGGTTTGACTCATTTGTAAAAATGTTTTTATGAAATTGCCTTTTTGTAAAAGGTGCTTGTGGTAACAAAAGTTTGCAAAATTAGGACCAAATAATTTTTCGCTAAATATAATAGTGTTACATAAAGTATTTCAATCAATTCAACAATCCTATAAAATAATTTTTCGCTAGATATGTATGCTTCTCGGAAAATTTTAAAATTTATTATTAAGGTGTATTATATTTTTATTAACTACATTGTATAATTTCAGTTCAAAACGGACAAGGTTACCCCTTTTCATCACAAAATAAAAAATTGGAAATCTTCTTTCGGTCAACTTTTGAAACGATAAGCAGCTTTTTGTAAAAAAAATTTCACATGGACCATTTCACAAAATGACTAAGCCATATAACATTTTTTTTTTGAGTTTATCAAAGAATCTAAATCACCAAACGAATTGTATAAGTAGTACCCATCTCAAGGAGAAAATCTATCAGGTAGTTTCTGTGAGCGGTGTGACTCTCTAGTTATCACATATGTCTTCTTCTTCTTAATACCGGTTTGCCAATGAAAGATGTTTTTTTCAATCACATCATAATTATGATCATTTTTGCACATAATTTAAGCACATTGAACGCTTCGGAAAGCTGTTGACGTTTCTTGTATCGATAACGTCTTCATTTAATCAACCCAGGACATAGTTTCCTCGACTGTCCATGGAAGCAGCGCCATCATAGTTTAAAGTATATATTCCAACAGAAATAAGGCACAAGTTATTCGGAGGCAAATTTTTCATTTTCTATAACCCAAACCAAGTCAATTCAATCTCTTTTTTTCCCCAAAAATGGTTTGACAGAGTCTAACTCGTTAAATCAATCACTAGTCAACAATTGATTTGGTTTAAGTAATTGGTCTGGTGTGTTAGTAATGATACAAAAATTACGGTTGATCTTTACCTTGTTAGTTAAATTTTTTACACTAAACTATTTTATGACATGGTAGTGCTCATCCAATTTAAAGATTGATGACTTGAATTCTAGCTACTCCATTTGTTGATTATGAATTTCAACAAATAGTTAAGTGAATTTGTATTGTGCCAACTTCAACCACCATGAAAATTCACGCATGAAGAGGTATAAAAGCTAATTAAGATCAAGCACTTTAACATTCCAACACCAGCAACACAATTTTGTTATAAGAAGAGCCGGGAATTTCTTGTGGAACTTGAGAAACCGAAACAATAATGAGTACTCTATTTCAGCAATAATTAGTTGAAGCCTCCCACCAATTAATGTTGGTTGGCCTTCACGTCCCAACTTTATACTATTCTACTAGTTACTTTTTTTTCTTATTAATTTTCTTTTTTGTGCAACCAAGAAAATTATTGATGTCCTATTTTACTCCCTTTGTATTTAGAAACATGTTTATATTATCCATATATACCCAATATGTACATGTGCTACCCATATACCAATTCATTGTATGTAGGGTTTTCTCTAGATAAATCATATATACCATCTACGTGCTAACAAATTTTAAAATCATATATCTCAATGAGGTGAGACAATCAAGTGAAGGAGCATGCTCATAGCCGAGAATTTAACCAAATTAACATTTTATTTATCAAGTGGTTATGTAATTTGATACTGATTATATGAAACCAAGTAACAGATTGCTCCAAATTCTTACAGTCTCATAATCATAGACTTTTGATACAAGGTAGAATGTATTTTTTTTCTGAAAAATATGGATTTTTGAAGATGTCGGGTATCGAACTCAGAATCTCAACCTTTCACTTTGAGATGTATACCAATTGAACTATGCGCTCAGCAGAATGTATTTGATTCAAGTTTTATATATAAAGTTAAAGGGATTAGAAACCCACCAAGAGCTTTGATAGCATTATTTGATTCAAGCCTTATATCTATGACAAACTACTTAAGCTTTTGGATTAATTCATTTGATCATTAAAAAGCTATCAGAGAAGTTATTAGGAGCTTGTGAAAACCACTTCAATGCTAAAACCACAAGAAAATATAAATTGAAGAGAAATTATTAAGATTACTTGACGAGAGGGTGATGAGCTTACAATCTACATCCGCTAGGCTCAACTGCCTGCTTTGTGTACCTATAAATCCAACGAATATGAGACCACTTACATCCTCTAATCGCCTCACAATCAATGAATTGGGCACAACATGTCACTTTATTGCAGCAAAACATAGGAAACGTAAAGACACCGTTTGTATACTTATTTGTTATAAAATATAAAAACAGAAGCTTAAATTATTAATAAATTATTACTATCCTTTGTTAAGAAGCTCATAAGTGTAGGCGATAAATCGGAAAAGCAACAGGTTTAGCAGAAGTAGCTTCACTTATCGGTAAGTTATCTTGTACACTGACATCTTTTAAAAGTAATAAATTGTAATCCACGTGGCATTACAGGAAGGCATAAGCTTCTCTAACAAAAAAGTACAAACAAGTGGGGCCCAAGAAAATTGGAAACGGGATAACGGGGTGGGGACCACAATCAGAATCAGTCTGCAGCCCAAATAGTGAGCTTAATGATCGTTGGGCTAGCCCACGCCGGACCGTTTGCCGCCACGTCACCCCTTCTCAACATGATTCCGTTTCGTGGACCCCGCTCTCCACCAACACAGGCTTACAGCTCCGTTTCATTCACCAATTATTTTATTTATATATTTTTCTAAACAGTATATAGTTTCAGTCTTGAATAATATTAAAAAATAAGTTCTCCAATAAATAAACAGTAAACGCCGTTAGGTTGGCGTGTAGAATGAGCCCACGTAGGAAACAATTGTTTTAATTTAATTAGAAAAAAGGAGAGAAGCAATTTGGAGAAGTGTCCTTTTCCAGAATATATGAGCCGGTTGGTGGGGTCGAAATGAAATATTATGATATTTGACAGCTTTTACAAAAATATAAAAAATTGGAGACCAACCAACCAGAGGCCGTGTTCAATTGCAGGTAAGGACTCCGATAATATATGTTTTATGATTAAACCCCACCAAACTTACAACGTCACCCAACCTGTACTTGAACTTTTATTATTTAATTGCTTTTTTTTTTGTATTATGTTATTTATAAATAATATAAAAACATTTGCGCTTTTAGGAACAAAAAGGGGTTAGTTGTTTTAAGGTTATTATAGTTGGCTTAATTTTTGCGGCCAACTTGAGCTTGCTGATCCATGCTTAAGACAGAATTAAATGAAGCTGGCTATAGATTTGGTCCGTACCAACGTTATGGATTATTAGTTTTTTTTTTTTAATTCAAGTTGCATTTGCTGAATTTTTTTAATTATTCTGTCGATAATATTGACAAGATATTTATTCGTTAATTATTTGATGAAGGACATAAATTTAGTAGAATCAGTGTCTCTTAGGAAGCAATTCAGTTTTCTAAACTTTTTTCTTATATTCTAAATTAATTTACAATTAACATAGCTAAGAGACACTGATTCTAAATAACTTGGTAATGTAAGTATCATTGTTCAAGTTACAATTAACATATGCAATGAGATCTTGATTTCCAACATAAAATCTCCATAAAAAATATTTAAATTGCGCGTTTAGAATACTAAAAACAAACTCCATATTAGAATAAATAACTTGGTAATGTAAGTGATATCATTGTTCAATGTGTACACGATTTTAAATAGTTTTTTTAAGAAGATGCAGCGATTTAATCCCATTACAGTCGATCAAACAAACAAATAAAACATACAATTCATTACAAATGGTATCAAGAGCGTTTTTTACGTTCCTGTGATTCTTTGAGTTTTAAACTTGTGATCGTTTTCTGAATTGTCTGTATCAATCTTGCAATATCTGATAGATTTCTTGAAGTTTGATGTCTAATTGGTTCTAATCTTTTGTTAGTAAAGATTTCCTATTAGTTTATCAATTCTGTGATCACTGCTTGTCAGTATTGCATCTCTTCCGCTGAAATCACATTTATGTTTCTCCTTGAAAGCTTGTGAAAGTCTGATTTGTTACTCTTTAATCTGTAAGATTCTTCGTGAAGCTTTGAGTGTGAGTCAAGACTGTGATTTGAGTTATTGGGTCTTAGATTCAGGCTGTGTCTTTCACATGTTCCCTAAGAAAGACTTGTTTGTTAAACTTGAACTGTTTAAGAAAGCCAGTAAAGTTGTTATGGGTAATGGTTCTTCTTGTAATGTTCTAGGTGTTGGGTCTATCCTATTTGTTTGTAAAAATGGTTCAAAATATGTGTACGTGTTGCGCCTGCTCGCGGAAGTCCATGGACACCACATATCCCCACAATGGTATAATATTGTCCACTTTGGGCTTAAAGCCCTCATGAATTTGCTCTTGGGCTTTACCCCAAAAGGCCTCATACCAATGGGGATATTGTCCATACTTATAAGCCTTTCTTTTTCCCAACCTTGTAACAATGTGTGATATTTGTTAGCCCAACAGAAGATTTTAAATAGTTAACATAAAAAGATTCACGGCATTGGGTAGAGTTGCGTAAATTAAACTTATAGACAAGAAGAAATTGCATATATTCACGACTATTTTTTTTTTGTTGAAAGGAAATATATTCACGACTATGATGCATCATAATATGTGTTACATTTTCTCTTTTTTCTTTTTTGTTAATTTTTCTCTTTATTTAATTTTGTAATTTGTAAGAACATTTGTAAGAGATTATGTAAACTGGTAATTAACTTATACACCA
>CAOJBI010634378.1:0-11453 GCA_948277035.1 Euphorbia corollata
GAAAAAACACGGAAACGACTACATCTTAACTGAATTCTTGATTAAAATAATAAACTCATAAAACTAAAAACATTTATTCAAGAGTAAAACTCTTACATACAAAATACCCTTTCAATTTCACATTTTTGCTCTCTTCTTACATATTTTTAAAAACTAACTTACTACAGCCTTATATAGGCATTTGAATGATTAACATTACAAGATAAATCAAAGTTAACGTGCACAAAGTCTTCTTTTCATTAATATTCTAATAACAAACTTTTACTAACTCAATACTATCAATCCCTTCTTTCACAACCACTTATTTTCTTTTTGAGTTAGGTAAAGCCACCAAATCTTGACTAATATTTCATATGATAAAAACGTGTATCAACTTCTTTTCATTTATTTTTTCTTTTTTTATTGAATTAAGTTTAATATTCCAACAGTAGGGGCTATCGAAATTACATGATGCTACTAAGTGAACTGTGCACTGCATCGAAGGGATTTCTGGTGAATGATATATACTTTGGTTTTTGTATCCAAGTGAACTGTTCAAGGTTTGTCTTGAATATATTTAGTGAATGGACCTTCTGAGAGTTACCGTTGGAAATCGTAAAACAACTACATTTTGCTTAAACTTGATTAAAAAAACATGAACTCAAATAAACTTTATTCAACAATACTCTAACTCAAATTATAAAATACACGCTCACACTTAATTTCACATCTTCAATTACTCTTATATGGTGTGTTTGGAAACCCAAATTTTGAAGGAATTCAATTGAATTCATTTCATTTTACTTACAAAAGTTACAAACCATCTATATAAAATAAAATGAATTCAATTGAATTCCTTCGAATTTTAGATTTCTAAACGCACCCATAATGCACATATTTCAGCTAAAGAGTTTACAAGTGTGATAAGAAATAGCAAAATGAGCCCCGCATATCTAATTATTCAACTAAATTTTCCCTGACAGATATCTATTTTATTTTTTGTCAACAAATTAATTGGCCGTAGAAATTAAATATTGACAACTATTCATCGGCATGTGCATCCAAATCTGATTCTTTGTAATTGTAATCTCATCTTGTCCACTTTAATTTATCAAGAGCCAACCTTGTTGACTGATCAATAAAAAAACGAGTATAATTCATTGAAATTAATTAAGTTTAATTTTTGATAGTTACTACAGTTTCTGTGTACTGCTAGCTGCTTGTGTTTTGGTATAACTCTAATGTGCTAACTTATATATGAACAGCTGAAGGCTTTCATTATCCAGAACTGAGTATCTATATATTACAAAATGAAGCAGCCAAAACTAGATTAATTGAGTCATATATCTAATTTATCGTCATTTATATATAGTTTGAAAAAATTGACTTTATTATTCTTCGAAATAAAATAAAAGTTGTTTTTTTTTTGAAGAAAATAACATCAAACTGACAAAATATATTACACTATGAGGGTCGTTTGGTTGGGATTATTAAAGAAAGGGAATTAAGAGAAGGGTAAACTTCAAAAAAGGATACTGTGATTTGGGTCATTTTTAAAAAGGGGTTTGTGTTATTTTGGATCTCAAAAGAGGACTTGTGGTTTCAAAACGTTATCAAAATAGAGACTTTTCCTTAACACCGTTAAATCAGGTGACGTGGCAAGGGGTAGTTCGGTCAAAGTACATTTTTTCTAAAAAAAAAAGACTTTTCGGTCTTCATTTCTTCCATTTCGTAATCCCTAATTTGTTTTCAAAAGTCAAATCCATCTTCCCCAAATCTCATTCTGAAATCCTACTCTCTTGCTTCCTCTTTACATGGTACACTAATTCCTCCTATCTCAGCTCTATTTTTCCGATAATTATGCTATGATGAAAGGGGAAGGCGAGAATGGGTCGGGTGAGGATGAAGACTGAAGAAATCTTCACACCAAGTGATAGAGCGTTACTATTTCAAAATGACTCTGGATTCCACACCAACAAGAAGATTCTCGAGGTTGCAATCATCCCGTCCAAGCGCCTCCTGACAAGATCGCCGGCTTCTCAACTCATCTCATGAAGCGGATCCAGAAAGGTCCAGTTCGCGGGATCTCCCTCAAGCTTCAGGAGAAACATACTTAATTGCATAAGAAATTGATGAGTTGAGGAGTTGAATCACATCCACGGAATACATGAGGTTTCTTTCACCCAATTTTAAGTTTTTTACTTTCCTATTTTGGGGCCTTTGATTTTTTTTTTCTTCCAGTTCTTGAACTTGGAGTCTGATTCTGGAACTTTCTTTTATATAGGAGATTACTAATTTAAGGCTTTTTCTATATTTTTGTTGTTTGAATATGGAGATTTTGAGTTTACTTGTTTAAGCATGTTGAACTTTTGGGTGATATGAGTAATTGTACTTACTGTGAAAAAAAAAGAAAGATTAAAGGGGAAGATGAAAAACGAAAATATAGTTTTCCTAAAATACCCTTTGCCATGTCAACTGATTTAACGGTGTTAAGGAAAAGCCTCTATTTTGATAACGTTTTGAAATCACGAATCTTTTTTTGAGATCCAAAATAACATAAACCCTCTTTTAAAAATGATCCAAATCACATGATCTTTTTTTGAAGTTTAGAGAATCATGACTAAAAAAGAAACTTTTTATTTTATCATCATGTCTTTTTTAATCGATCCATGTTATAAGATATCTTATAAGACAAGTTACAAAGTAGTTTCATATTTGAGGAAAAAACATCTATATGCTTGTCCACATTAAGAAAAGATAATTAAGAGAATATCATGACTGAAAAAGAAACTTTTTTATTTTATCATCATGTCTTTTTTAATCGATCCATGTAATATGGTATCTTATAAGACAAGTTACAAAGTTGTTTCATATTTGAGGAAAAAGCATCTATATGCTTGTCCGCGTTGTTATCCAAGTCCTCCATTCATTCATATTTTGTCATGTGAATGTTTTTATTTTATTCTTTATTTTTTTGCTCTCCAAATTATCGGTTTCACTCTCCTAAGTATGGCTATGTATTAAATTGTGAATGAAAGGACAAAGGAGGAGACATGTCAGGTGCTTTTTAATAGTGGATTTAAGTAGTGCAATAAATTTTATTATTGGTTTAATGAAAATATCGAGGTGACTATTAAAAAGCAGCAGAATGAGTACAAAGAAGGAAGCTAAAAGGTCCAAAAGCTTTTCATTTACATATATTCATTAGAGTAAGAGTTCACAGTTCGATGAATGCTATAATTGGCTGAGAAATGAAACGCCTTAACATAATGGATATTAGTTTTAATTAACAATTGGGTGTCCAGAGTTGAATGTATATAAACGAGACATCATTCCTGTTGATATTTCTACGACAGATATCTTTATAATACTGAATGGCATCGCAGAACTCATCTACTGTTGAATCAGAAATTAAACGAACTCAGAGAGATGCACCACCTGCTCACTACATTTTCAAGATCAAACCTTTCTCTCAGTTTTTGGAGATTCTCACAAATACAGGAGACTATAAGTATGAATCTGACGAATTTGAAGCTGGTGATTATAAATGGTATGTGTACGTGTAGGCTCAATTCCATAATATTGTGAATACAAAAATTAAGAATTAATTACCGATAGATATGTTAACCTGGTAGGAAATTGGTTGTGTATCCAACTGGCAATGAAAAAGGAAACGGGAAAGGTCATATTTCAATGTATATAGCATCAACAGATAAAAAAGCAATTTCCAGTGGATGCCATGTTTATGCGCTTTTCAACTTGTTTGTTTATGATCATATTCGCGATAAATTCTTGACCATCCAAGGTTTGTATAATTTCCAATGTTGTTGGTTGTTTTTTTTTTTTAAGTGAGTAATTATGTGACCCCAATGGATTGCTGAATTCACTTAATATTGCAGATGGGAATATTAAGCGTTACCATGCTTTAAAGACCGAACATGGTTTTGATCAACTGCTTCCACTTGAAGAATTCAATGATACAAGCAATGGATATCTTGTTAATGACTGCTGCGTGTTTGGCGCGGAGGTTCATGTCATAAAAAATACAGTAAAAGCGAATGAGTTTTCAGTTATTAAGGATCCTCCAAATGATACCTTTACTTGGAAGATTGTTGGGTTTTCCACATTTCGAAATTGGTGTCATTACAGTGATAAATTCAATATAGGTGGTCATAATTGGTAAGTACGTACCCAATAGGCCAATACTATATTTTTCCTATCCTATATACCTTTAAAGTTGGTCATTCGTTTGATTAAAATTTTGAAATGGAATTGTCAGGAAATTGAAGCTTTATCCTAAAGGAATAACAGAGAAAGAAGATAGATATATGTCCTTGTATCTACTACTATTAGACAATAATGTTACTAGTTGTCAAGGTGTGTATGCAGAATGCAATATCTTGATACAAGATCAGCTACAAGGAAAACATCATGAACGTATAAGTAATAAATTTGTAATTGTTGTTTAAATTAGCAAAATTCATTTCTTTTTATTAACTTTATTATCTTACTGACTTTTATGTACCTTTGCAGTAAACAACGATTGGTTTGGAGGCTCGGTTAAAAGTTGGGGCTATCCGGAGCTCATGCTGCTAAGTGATTTGAATAATGCATCAAATGGATTTCTGGTGAATGATACTTTGGTCATTAAAGCTACAATTACCCTTGTCTCTTCTGTTCAAGATTTTTCCTGAAAGAATATTATTTAGGACTTGTTTTCATTCCTGGAATTTGTGTTTGGATATGAGTTATTAATACAGTTTCTGTGCATTGCTCGAGTAAGTTTTGGTACAACTCCAGTGTAGTTTACTTTGATGTGATTAAACTTGCGTTTTTTTACACATTACGAAGTAAGAATCTTCATTGAGGAAAAGTCTGTTTTCTCTAAATTACCAACATATAATTTCATCAGAACTATATAAATAGCCTCGGATAAGCATCTAATTCCTTCTTAACCACAAAGACCAAGCGATTATGAACCATAGAGAAGTGGCGAATTGATGACATAACCCCGACTTGAAATAAGATTGCCAATGTAGGAAGAAAGAGTAAGCTGAGGTAGGCAAAGTCATGGGAATGCCCAGCCACTTAAAGACACTCCACCAGATGGCACAGCAATTGAGGCAAAACACAAGGACCGGATCCAAAGATTTAGGCTCTAAACAGAAAGGGCAATTCTCATCAGATACTTGATTGGCTACGACCCCGGCGGAAGAGAAAGGATGACCTTGTTGGCAAACGTCCATGAAATAAGAATCAACGAAAAAAACTCACCTTAGGAAGCAGGCAAGAATTCAATATCATCATGTAATTGGTGCCTAGTTGGGGCTGGGTCTGATAAAAACCTGCACAAAAGCTTGAAGCATCAAACAACTTTCCTCGACCAATTTCCCATAATAACCTGTCATGGTGGGTTGTAAATGCTAGCGGGAACTGCTCCTAAAGGTTCTCGGCTCCACCTGCAAATCAGAAATGGGATGAGCAAGCTAGTTCTATCCAAGAACAGAGTTGAACACAACGTTCCCGACTAGAATCCTTAGATTTCTTTTCCAAAATGGCGTAGAAAAAGAATTGTTTTGTCTTGGCGCTTGAGGGGTTAAAGCAGTTTATAGATGCTAGTACTACTTATTGTAATTAATTGATCATGTAATTCAGATGGGAAAATGAAGCGTTACCATGTTTTAAAGATCGAAAATGGTTTTGATAAACTGCTTTCACTTGCAGAGTTCAATGATGCATGTAAGGGAATGGTTATTTTGTTTACAACTACTGCGAATTTGGCAGGGTGGTTCATGTGATTAAAACTACAGTAAAAGTGAATGATTTTTCTGTAATAAAGGATCCTCCAAATGCTACTTTTACTTGGAAGATTGACAAGTTCTCGAAATTGCAAAATGAGTATTATTATAGTGAAAGATTTAACGTAGAAGAATACAAATGGTATGTATATCCAATTACATATCCTGTATGTGTATAGTGTTGTGGTTTAGTTGATTAAAAACTGAGATAAAATTGTCAGGAAATTGTGGCTTATCCTGTCCAGGGTTCAGTTCTTATCCAGTTTCAATCAGGCCTGATTCTACAGAGGCCGGTAGGATTTCAGATCAATCAAGAAATCCAAGAAAGGCCTACTCACAAGATGGTTCCGAGATGTGAGTTACCTATATTTGAAGGCTCAGAGGTAGAAGCTTGGATTAGTAAATGTTGGAAGTGCTTTCAGATTTCGAAGTTGCAGAAGAGAAATAAGTAGATCTGGCAGCTCTCTATTTGCAAGGAAAAGCAGAGAAATGGTATGAGATTTGAATTCCTAATCATCAAGGAACCGCTTTAAGTATATTTCTGGAGGCAATTGGGAAAAGGTTTCAATAAGTGTAGGTTGAAGATGTAGTGCAGCCGCTTAATCAACTAAAGCTAGTCTCAATGGTTTTAGTTTACCAGGAGCACTTTGAAGATATTAAGCTGAAGATGAAGAAGAGGCATCCTACCATTGGATAGGAGTTTTATGTCTCTGTAAGCCTGAGATTAGATTTGGAGTAAGGATTCAGGCCATAACTGACCTGGATGTGTTGATCAAAGTTGCCAAACATCAGGAGTAGTGCTTGAAAGATGTGCTGGAACCATTTAAGCCAAAAACCTCCTATAAAACCGTTAACCAATTACAGTCTCAAACCCTAGATTCCAAGTAACCCAAACAGACTTTTCAATTCACTAAACCACCCGAAACCAAAAAAATCAATCCAAACCCAAATAAAAACATAAGTAGAGTTCCCAGAATATGTTGGAAGTGTGGAGAAAGATATTTTGCGTGCCATCAATGTTCAGTAAATGCCAATAAACTGAACTTGATACGGGGGAAGGTTATTGAAGAAGAGATCCAGGAGGAAATGATGGAAGAAATACAAGAAGATGAGGTACAGGAGGTACATGAGGCAAAGAATATCTCTCTTTCAGTAAATGCCTTAGACGGCACACTGAGACAACTTTTAAGCTAAAATGGGGTGTCAAGGAAAAAGTCAATATTAATGATCTTGACAGACAATGAAAGTACACACAGTTTCATTGACTGTAAATAGTGGAGGAGGCAAAGGTACCAATGGAGATGGTGAGACTTGTGGCAGTTACAATGGCAGATGGGAGCCAATTGGAAGTTAGGACTAATTGTAATAACTGTCAATGGACCATGAATAGAGCTAGCTAGATTTCAGTTTAATCTAAGGATCCTGAAGCTTGGAGATTATGATATGATAAAAGGGACAGATTGGATGACGAGATATTCGCCAGTGACATTGATTATGACAAAAATAAGGAAATTTTATACAATGGTTCTATACCAATGATGTGGCTTTTGGTCACAACATTGTGATTTTTTTACATATGTTGTGACCAAAAGCCACATCATTGGTATAGGACCAATGTAAGTTGCTGAGGATGGGAAACTGGTGGAGAGCTTCAAGGCATTGCCAATATTGCGGTGACACTAAAACTCGTGTCCTTGAAATCCTTAAACAAGCCGGTAACTAAGGGATGGAAAGGTGTTGAAACATCTTTGTTTGTAACGTATGTTGAAAAGGTGGAAGAAGCAGTAGTGGAAATACCCACTTAAACTCCAAAATTCCTATTCAACTACAACCTTAACTTAACTAATACAACCATCTTTTTCAGCCACCAAAAACCTAACCTCCAGCTACACACCATCACCACCATATTCCCCTAAAAGCTAGTGATATAAATGTCAGAAATACACACCATACCAGAAAAATGTCACCAGATCCTATCACCATACCAGAAAAATGAAATAGAAAAACTAGTGACATAAATGATGGAAAGTGGAGTGATTAGAGAAAGTTGCAGTCCTATGCCTCACCAGTCTTGCTTGTAAAGAAGGAAGGAACATGGAGGTTCTGTGTTGACTATAGGGAGTTGAACAAGGCCACAATTAAGGATAAATTTCCTATTCCGGTTATTCAGGAGTTGATTGATGAATTGAAGGGAGCTACTGTGTTTACAATACTGGATTTAAGGTCTGCAGGTTATCATCAAATTAGAATGGCCACACAAGATATACCAAAAACTGCATTCAGAACCCACCATGACCACTATGAAGTTTTGGTCATGCCTTTCGGTCTCACTAATGCCCCAGCCAATTTCTAAAATGTTTATTGCATTGTTAAAAATGACTGATTTCATCAAAAAAATTACCGAACAAGAGTTCATTCAAAGCTCAAACTTCACTAAAGAATTGCTCTCTCCATCTTTCTCCTCTCAAACCACCGCGATCTCTGGCCACCAAGCCATTACGAAGTCTGCTAACAATGGGGTAATTCATGGTATATATAACCAACTCAATAACTACATGTCAATATATATATGCTCTCTGACTTAACAAATGATACTCTCCAATAAGTTATACTTTAGGTGATCGATCATGCAGTCTCATAGAGGAAAGTTAGATCAATGATTCTTTGATCGGCCCGAGGAAGACTACAGAGAAAATCATGTGTTGGATCCTCTTTGATATAATTAACGTTATGTAAACGCAATTCAAATTCATAAAAAACATTCGACTGCAATACAAAAACCTTTCTTTGTCTTCCAACAAAATCAATTAGAATAAAGAAACTCAATATCAATATTTTACTAAACCAGTACACCTATCAGTGCACAGAAACTGTAATATCAATAATCAACATCCAAAATAAATACACTAGTCTTTAAACAGAAGGTCCTTCAAATACAAATTCATCAGGACAAATCATGAACAGAAGAGACAAGGGTAATTTTAGCTTCAACAACCATACAATCATTCACTACATATCCCTTTGCTGAATTATTATATAGATCACTTAGCAGCATGAAATTTTTATAGCCCCATGTTGCACCCGGGATTTTAAACCAACCACTGTCAACTGCAGAGAAACATAAAAATCAGTTAGGTAGATACACTGAAAGGCGGCATATTACTTGTCTAAAAAACAATTACAAATATATTACATGTAAGCTCATGAGAATGGCGGCCTTGTATCTGATCTTTTACCAGCACCTTACATTCTGCGTACACTCCTTGACCCTTAGTTGAATCCTCCGGGTCTAGAACTAAAAATAAGGACAGACATCTGTCTTTTGCCTCTAAATTTCCTTTAGGATAAACCCTCAATTTCCTGACAATGTCGTTTCAGTTTAAATTAATTGAATCACAAAATTAAAATGTGCCGCTGTAATTATTAATATCATGGTTACATACCATTTGTATCCACCCACATCAAATGTATCACTGTCATAATATTCATTTTGCAACATGGAGAATTTGCAAATCTTCCAAGTAAAACTTGCATTTGGAGGATACTTTAAAACAGAAAACTCATTCACTTTCACTGTATTTTTTATTACATGCACCTCAGCACCAAATGCGCAGCAGTCATTAACAAGATAGCCATTTCTTGCATCATTGAACTCAGCAAGTGAAAGAAGTTGATCAAAACCATGTTCAGTCTTCAGAACATGGTAATGCTTAACTTTCCCGTCTGCATTACATCAGTTCAACAATCCATTGAGTTACTTGCTAGATCAAAAACGGCGCAGAACAATTTTATTAGGTGAAAACGAACCTTGGATTGTCAAGTACTTGTCTTGAATAAGGTCATAAACAAACAAGTTGAGAAGCGCATTGACACGGCATCCTCTAGGAATAGCTTTGTTATCAGTTGTTGCTACATACATTGATATATGACCTTCCCCATTTCCCTTTTCGTTGCCATTTGGATACACAACCAATTTCCTACCAGGTTAATATATTTATTAGTATTCATTTATGTGTATCTTGTTTTGACTTCAGGTAAAATTGAACATATACAAATACCATTTATATTCAGCAGCTTCAAATTCGTCTGATTCATACTTGGTGTCTCCCGTCTTTTTGAGAATCTCCAATAACTGGGTGAAGGAATTTATCTTCAAAATGAAGTGAGCAGGTGGTGTACCCCTCGTGGTTCGTTTGATTTCTGTTTCAAGAGTATCGAGAATCATTGTTCAAGTGAAAAAAAATAAAATACGTATATTGTAGGAAATGGGAATAATGTCGTCCCTTTATATACACCATATGCTATGAACCAAACTAGACGTTTTATCTCTCAGGCAATTAAAGCATCCATCGAGTACTTCACCGTGTCTCTTGTGAATTAAATGAAACTCTAAATAAGAGATTTTGGACCTTTTGGCTTCCTTCTTTCAATTTTTCTATCAGAAACGTGATTGACCGTGTTTCTCGTTGCTGGTACTTTTTAATTTTTATTGGTTAAATGAAAACATTGGTTGTCTACAATTGTTGTTAAGGTCCGATGTAAAAGAATTTAGCTTTTTTTTTTTGTCGAAACATACTACTCCATCTACAGGTGTGGCCCTGGTAACCAAATATAATTTGAACCAAACCAATAATCAAATTATTTATTTGGTTCAATTATTTTAAGATCTTAATTATGTTTAGTTTACATTACGTTACTTCGGTTTCATTCGATTTTACTGCGCTTAAAATATATATGATTGAAAGATAAAATATTATATATTCACTGCATTAAAAGAATTAAAGTATCCCTAGAAAAATTTTGGTTTTCACCTTGAGTCCTGAATTGGTTCCAATTGGGCGGCATTTTTAAATCATTTTCACATCCAAACTGATCTTCGATGACCAATTTGCAAGTGCCTCGAAGGGCATGATGCATACACACCCCCAGAGTTTTCAAAAACAGACAACGTATTAGTTTCATAATAAATTATATATCAACTAATGAAAATATAATGAACTATATTATTTTAAATATTAATTAAAAAAGTTAGTATTTTAATTGGATCAATATTTTCAATTATGAGCTGAATTTAGTGAAATTTCTATTGATGTTTATTCTTTCTTTTTGAGCTTGTAGTAACTCTTGATTTTTATTTGATTCTTATTGAAGCCCCTATTATTTAAAATATAAGATATTTTAAGTCCCTCTTTTTTTTCTTTAGAACTTTATGGGTGCTTTTTACATCAACAGAAAGAATTTAATTAAATTCGAATATAAAATTCATAAAATGGATACATAAATTGGATTGAAATAAGTTCCTTCAAAAAATGATATTTTCAAGCAGCCTAACCTCTCGGTAATTTGGACATCTAGTGAGAGAAAAATTGTGTTAAATATAAGAGCATCTTTAGTAGTTAGTCTATTTATTTATGTTTCTAAACACATACGCATAAATAGACATTTAATTAAAAAAATACTCTACACTAGATTGTCCATTTATCTTTCCAAAATGATGTGGCATTTCAAATATTGAAAATAGTCTATTTGATCTTTCACATATAGACTATGAAATAGACTAATGATTCATCAAATTAATATTATTTTAATAGATTTAAATAGGTATTTTAATTAAATAGGTTATTTAGTTTGTTAATTACCATTTTTTATTATTATCTAATTTTGTAAGATAATACA
>CAOJBI010634449.1:0-21940 GCA_948277035.1 Euphorbia corollata
TTTAATGGCAATGATGAAATCTATGGATAGAAGTAAAGTTAGTAAACACTAGAAAACATAGAATACATACATTGATGCCAGCTTAATTACTTAAATTTTTGTGGCATATTGTGAATAATTTTCAATATCATAACAAACATGCTTGCAGAAAGTCGAGGAAATGGTAATGGTAATAGCACTAACAGTAGATCTGATATAAGACATTTTAACTTGAATTTGAAACATAAGAAAGCAGCTGAAGAACTCTATGCATTCGTGACAATTTATTTGGGGAATTAGACTGCAGGGACCTAGGTTTATCGGTATAAATAAAATATAGATAATAGATCGAACAAAGAGCAATTAATCAATATGCCATTGAAAATTTCAAACTTATAACTCAATGATATCAAACAAAAATTTAGGGACCAATATTGAGCAGTGTACCTTAAATTTTGTTGCAACGCTCAGCTTTTGTGAATCTGCACCACCTGCTTTATATGAAGGGCCAACAACAGGATTGTTGGATTGAGTAAGCAAGCTGGACGCAAATTTCTGAGGAAGATGGCATGAGCAGGAAGACAAAAGTTGAATGGAATCCATGTGTAACAAGTCCCTGTTTTTCTCTAAAAACCCAGTTGTATCATACCTAACCTGAACGTTGGACAAGGTAGAACTATTAAACAGGTGGAAAGATTTTGACAAACGAAAAATTGCATGGCACTAGTAATTTGTGTTTGGATAAAATGAGGGATGCTTTAAATCAAAGGGAAAAAACAAAGTAATATGGACAATCAAATCTATAAAAAATAACCCTAACTTAATTTTCTTTTCCAAAGGTGATGCACCCAAGTGTTCCAACAAGCCTTATGATTTTGAAATCGCATTTTACCCATTTAGAAACAAACTAGAAGAAAGAATAACAGACTATTCACTATTCAGTTCACCAAGTAGCATACCTCCCCAGCATAATGGCAAACAGAGAAGGCTTTGCCTCGATCTCCACTAAAACATGAATTAGAATTTAGGTGCTGCTTCAGCTTGTTGGCAAATGTCAGATCTGTACCATTTGGAAAGGTGGACTCCTCATCTAACAAAGACAGTAGCCCCAAAGGCTTCTGGATGAAAGGTAAGGAAACGAGTATAGTTCTCCAATGATTCAAAGAACTAGATCAAGTTGACTTTCAAGAATATTTTAACTTATACAACCATGAAGCCATGCAGCGGAAATTCAAAACTGAGCAATATAGTAAACCAACTTAAGGAAAACCATGACAAGTATCATCAGATTCAAAAACTTTAGAGGAAACACTTTCTAAGAACAAAGAACATACTTTGGAAAAAGTGGTTTGACAACTCCATTTCACAAGTTACCCATGCGAAAGTAAAAGTAAAGTTTGAATGATCAATCAAATCTATAATGTCATCTTAAAGCACGCAGCTTAAAAATTCAAATCTTATTGGTGAGAGATGATAAGTTGATTTTATGTTTCTAATAGATCCTTTAGAGTTGAGAGTTAGAACAACTTGGTCAAAGAGGTTTACTGATCATTGAAGAACAGTTTAATTAACTACAACCTTAAGCTACTCGGTTGCAAGATATAAATATTAGATACAGCATTTATTTTAATTAATATTGATATTTCACCAGCTTGTTGGCAAATGTCAGATATGTAAAAGACGAGACAAAATTTGAAATTCACCAGCATGTATATCTACAATACACAATACCAAGTATTTAATTCTTAGACGCACCAGTGGCATTGTACCTTTTCGAACAGATTGAGACAATCCTGGTTATCTTCAAATTCAACTATTGTCCAGTCTATTCGATCCTGAATATATTCCTCCGAAACACAAGAAGCCAATGAGAGCACGTGCAGTTTATGTAGTATGTTTCCAAAAAAGTTATTATGGCAGGACGATGTATAACCTTGGCTTAATATCATTACTGCCATGTAAATCGGAAACTATAATTAATAGAAACAATTTATTTTGATGCACTTGATGTCATGATACAAGTTTCTTTCTCCAGGAGAAAAGCAGTTAGTATATTGTACATATCAGTTTAAAAATTGAACTGCGAAATTAACTTCCTCTGTCCATCGACCATCGGTTATTAGTTAGTTATATTCAAGCAACTTTAAACTATACTTAAAATGGGACAATGTTTTTTTAAAAGTATAGCCTATATATAACTAGTCAAGTAGTATCACTTTCCAGGCATCCTAACCAATATTGTTATTGGTCCTTTTTTTTTTTGGATGAAGCTGAGGCCAGAAAACCAGACTCGAATTTTATTAAATAAGATTTAAAAACAAACAAACAAAAACTAAAAGAAAAATCGAAACAAAAAACTAATGCAAGAACCAATCATATGCTTATAACAAGCAACGAAAGAAACTACTATTCCCCAAACTAAAAAGTTAGGGGAGTATTTGTCGGGTTTCTTGCGTGTGAGCTAGCCGAAGACTGGCTACAGAAAAATTATTCTTTTTGGGAATAAAGAAAGCATTGCGTGGAATAATATCTCCTTCGTCAGCAGCTTTCATAAGATGAAAGAAACGACTCTCTCCCAACAAAATGAGGTGTGGTAGTGGGTGACTCCTCATAACTCGTCCCAAAACTATCTGCCCAAGACATAGTTTCTTTACCTTCACATTATCCACATAGTAATATCATCAGGAGCTTCCTCCATTGTGTGCGACTCAATACGAGGCGAGACGTTGGGTTGTTGCACCTTTAAAGCTGCTTGAAAAGCCATTGAAGTTGTGATTGTGTTGGAATTGTTTCCAATTTCATTAATCATATTGGAATTATAATTCCTACGTTCAGCATTGCCATCTTCTCAATGGTCTGCAGAGAAAGCTTCATCATCGACTGAGTTACGAGCTACATGTTTAGGTGTTTCCACCTCGTTCCCAACCGGTGTAACTTCAACTACATGATCTATTGGGTGCTCTGAAATCTGAACATTAGGAGATGAAGCTGGCACCTTCTCAACTACATTCATGTCTAAATCGGATTGAATTCTATGCACCTTAGCAACCAGAAGGTCTGCTTGTATCTCCATATGTTTCTGTGAAGAATTCTTCTGAATCCGTGAGTACACTTCGAAACTTGTTTGACCGTGAACGACCTCTCGACAGGGGCATGAAGGGGGCATTCTTTACAGCATGCTTGTTGGGATCAATTGCAGTTTTTGGCTTCGCATTTAAAATCAGAATGTCCAATAGAGGAGCACAACTTACAATGTGCGGGTAAATTTTCATACTCCATATCTATCCATAATTGTTTTTCATTCTTCTCTATTCCAATTGCAGACGGAATTTCGGAGGAAAAATCAACATCAACAAGTAATCTCGCAAAATGACCGTAATCACCATCTAAAGTCGCTTTATCAATCCTCGTAAGCCCCTAATCCCTTCAGAAATATGAGATAAGATCTCTGGATCCCAATATTCCCAATGTAGAAAGTGCAATTTAACCCAGACCTGAGTATTCGATGTCCTCTGAGTCATTGGATCAAATCAGGAGTCCAAAGCTGAAGACGAAATACTCCAGACTTCAAATACAGTGTTCCCCTACTCCATATTCTATTCTTTAATTCAATTGAATCAAGAAAGACATGAAAATAACATTTTCCCAACGAGATAAGGCACCACGGAACAATGATCCCCCAGACCATAGTCAAGGCATCTTTCAAAGAAGCCAATTTCCATGGAGTACTAACTTTTTGAAGAATCAATCTCCGGATAAGGGAATTCGAACACATAGCAATTCTTTTCTCAATCGGAGATCGATGTTGGGGGATTTTGACAGATGTGAATCCTCCTTTATTGGAAATTTCAGTTTGCATAACAACAGGAACATCAAGGGATGAAATTTTGGAAGGAGTCGCATGAGAGCCCCCACGAGCGACAGAAGCATATGAAGGTTTCATGGGCGGGACAGTAGAATTCGGAACAACCGGTGACGAGGTAGGCTTAGCAATCTGTTTTTTTTTTTACTGTGCAAGAAAGGCCGCATTTGAAAGGATGGTGCCATCGGTGACCATGGTGGCCAAATGCCGCAGAGGAATCAGACCTGGTGATTGGTGGCTAAGGTTTCTATAGCTAGAGCAATTGGAAAGACAACAAATTAGAAAGACGACTCAATGTGCCGGTACTCTTCATTCTTATTTGTCCTTAACAAACAAAAACTAATGTTAGAATGTCCATGGTATGCTTTCTGTTAATAAATCAGCAAACATGCTTTTTCATTGGTCCTTGGTGCTTTGTTTGCTCGAGCGAAGCAACTCTTAATAAACAAAGGATATTTAAATATAGAGAGTAATGATCAATCATTTACATATTCCCACAATAAAATAAGGCAGTGCATAAGGGTTGATTTCATCAAAGATTCTGAAGCATTGTATATTCCATTTCTGAACATATAGTTTATTTGAATTTTAATATTTAAAGAGTCTATCTATAATTTTTCGTACTTGCTTTTCATTTGACGAAATGAATTGTCAAATTTAATTACCAAAATAACTAAACAACATTATGACAGGCCAGCACACAAGAAATAGTTTTCTGTAATGTGGGAGAATTTGAAAATCTTTATATTTAAATTTCTTCTGACCAAATTCACATAATAATAGTTCATGAAACTGAACTTCAAAACATGTCATGATCCATGAGATTATCGTTTAAATAGTTTGCAACATCGTGTGTATATTGAGAAAAGAAAAAAGTAAGAAACTGAAATTCATAAACCTATCACGATATATAATTTAACATGCATTGGACCCTCGACAAAACCCAAATAGATAATGCGGGTCATGTTTTATAATTATCCTCAGAAGTTAAACCATTTAATAGTTACCTCTTGCTCTAACTTGAACAGATGACGATTAAAGTGTTGCTGCAATCTCTCATTTGCATAGTTTATACAAAATTGCTCAAAACTATTACTCTGCAAGAACATCGAACATTGCATAAAAATCATTAAGTGGGTCAAACAGGGATTGATAAAACTTCACAGTAGAAACATCAGTTAAGTTTACTTCAAATGATTCAAATCCATAAATATCAAGGATGCTGATAGATCTTCCAGTCCTCCTTTTGCCTACTCCAAGAGATTTATTGATTTGTTCGATCAACCACTCAAATAAACAAGCATAAATTGATTTAGCCAAAGCATCTTTGGCATCAATAGCCTGAAACAGAAAGATCATTACTAACAAAAGTTTCTCTTCATGGTAGCAAGTTTTCCCAAGAAAGTAAAGCACAATGATATGTCTCCCATATAGGTAATTTTAAAAAGCAGCAAAATATTTCCACGTGTTTTATTATTCAAAGCAGGAAAAAAATGTTGTTCTTGGACTCACAACAAGTTAGTACATTAGCATGAGCAAAGCAGAGCAGAAGACAGAGAAAACTAAGAAGCCAAACTGTTCATTAACTACATAATTAAAATGCTAAGAAATTTCTAAATACAATAAAGTAAACCAATTACGGTTAACTTATTGTTTTAAAAGCATGATAATATGCAGATACTAGAATAATTTCCATTAAAATCAACAGAAAATTAGCACAGGAGTTTACTGTGTTCATGTTAGTTCGTTAGTGCAAAGGAGACAGATAGAAACACAGATGGAGAGAATACAGTGACAAAGTACTAAACTTGTTTTAATATCATCTAAGCCACAAACTAGTCACAAGATTCATAGCTCTTGAATATGTTTTATATGCATATGCAGTCCGGAAATGGCCCACATGTTAGAATCTGAGTTACAACATGCATAGTTGTCAAATTGAGATACAGATAGAGAATTGGAATCCAAATTTGTAAATTGTGACTCAAATTGTAAGGTTCAGTTTCAAGTTCATAAAAACTATAAAAATAGCATTTTAAATGTTTAGATTACAGATATTATTAAATTTTAGTCCAGAATTTTAATGTAATGACTCATATGGACCAAACACTTACTTAAAATTCAAATCTGATGCATATATAACCCTAATAAAGGTTTTACTCAATGGTAATATATTTTTATTTTAGCTTTAATTCTTATATTCAAGAAATAGCTTTAGTAATGATCTAGAATTTAAAAACCTTACCCTTGAACATTGATCATTATTCAAGGTAAGATTATTTTGCAATTAGAATTCAAAGAGGCATGTTTTCGCTTTTCCTAAATCATAGATAATTTTAGCAAAACAGAGATGTGACTCTCATCAATACAGTATAGGTCCACCGTCTAGGTGTCAGAGTCGTCGCCTAATGTAATTTCGCTACGACTGTCCATTGTTAGCACTAGATTCCAGCTTGCTCCAACGATGACTTATCTGTGGGGCAATTGACTTTGGCTGCATCGAGTCAAATGTTTAGTCTCATCTTCTTCATTATAGTACGCTTGTATCATGTTTAAATTTTTTTACATGTTCACGAATCAACTGAACTGACAGAATTGAAATATTCGACCTATACCTCACAAAATTGGTGGATTTAGATTCACCCCATAGATTCAAATCTATTTTGGGTGAATCGAATCAAAAGATTCGTACCGCGAAACGCACTATTTTCATAACTATGACAGGAAGAAAATTATCATCCATCTTTATTTATTAATACAGTTGTCGAACTATTTTGATATAGTCAGTTGTAGTTTTTTTTAAAAAAATACAGAAATTTCTATACAACAGTCTTATTGGACAATGTATATTTGAAGACGGCCACAATATGTAGTGTAGCTATCAAGCACCATAAAATTTATATATTCAAAAGCTCAACAGTCATGTTTCAAAGACTCAACAAATATGGTAAAGATTCTAGCATTATGTTTCTGGACAAATAAAAATGTAAACCAAATGCAAAAAAAAAACTTTGAACTTCATGGAAGCACAGAAACTAATATAGCACAAATGTGTTTTTCACAAATTAAAATTAATCACATAATGACCATAACACATACTGCATGTTCATTTTGTAAAATTTCATCACATAATTAGTCTGTAAATAACAAAATATCAAAGGTTCACAAGATATATACCAGTCAATATCAAATTCCATGGTTCCAATATGTTATAGCCCCCATATATCAAATACATGAGGATCACAAAATGTAATGAAGAAAAAGGTGATGCATTACCCCAAATGATTTCTCACCTGTGATAAAGTTAGCTTTTGGACAATGTTGTCATTGCCAACTTTCATTTTGCGAGTTGATAAAGTCAGCTTAAGCTCTCCAACATCGCATCCAATCAGCTTGGCAACAGTGGTCAGACCTGAAAAAGTATAGATAAAATATTCAACACAATCATCATTCATTCACTCTGTTCCAGCATCACGCTTAACCCCTTACACACAAAACATGTAAGGAATTATTGATATCGAAAAAGAAAAGGTTTAAGCAATATATGATGGAGACCACTTTTCAATTCTGGCGCATCAACAACTCCTATTTATAATTCAAAAACAAAGGCTTACACTACCACCAAGTAGTCCACAATTCCAAATTGGATTTGGAAACTCTATCTATGAGTTCTAATTTTTACATGGTTCATTATCTTTCTTTTCCTTTGCTATTTTTAATTGTTAGAATTTTCCCACATCTGTTCGGCCAAAGGTATTATAGCCCCTTATATAATGTGTGGCAATCCTTTCCCCTTTTTGAGGTGAGTTTGATCATTTGACATGTACGAGGCTTCTATTTTTACATGTATCAGAGCCAAGTAAGGCCTGACACCCGGAAAGTTTGAACCCAATTTAAATTCCGAGTGGAATTTGGGCAAACAGAGAAATAGACCCGCTGATGATCTTGGGCCTCAGAGGAGATAAGCATAGGTATGTTTGACAAGTGACAACTGTTCCAGACCCAGTTGCACTTGAGGGGGAGTATTTGAGATGTCGGGGTTATCCCACATCCGAAATAACAAAGAAATATGAGTGATATATAAGTGGAATAGATTGGGTCTTAACACAAGCCAATTGATTTTGTGTTAGATAGGCTCAACCTCACTTGTGTGCTCACTCAAGCTATCAAACCCAACACTCTCCGGCCATTGGATTCTCTACATGATAACAGAGTCCGATTACGATGTTAGGCCACCTGTTTTTAAACTCCACTCATCAAATGAATATTAGGCATGAGGGGGTGTGTTAGAATTTTCCCACATTTGTTTGGCCAAGGGTGTTATAGCCCTTTATATATGTGGCAATCATTACTTCTTAAGGTGCCTTTTTGGGGTTAGCCATTGACATGCATGGGGCCACTGTTTCTACAATAATTATATTAGTTTATGATTTGACTAGAATTGTATTAGATTCTTTAAAGACATTAAAATTGATAGAAAAAACATTTCATTTTAATATTTCTTGTTAGAAAAGTCTATATAAAACACACAGGGACCAATTCATCAAGTTTCTAGAAATGGAAAGTCACAAAATTGGGCTGAATTTGACTATGAAAAGTAAAATTCAGTGTGTCAAAAATGGAGGCAGCTCATTTTGTCAAAGTTGGAGGCACCAATCTTTAAGTTGCTCCAAGTTTTTTCATTATAAATAGCCTAAGCTTGTAATGGAAATGACATCACATTTTGAGAGAGATTCTGTGAGCAAGCGAGGAAACTAAATGGAGAGGACGATCAAAAGAGGATTTAGCAAAAATTAAGTCTAGTAATTTTTGCTCCTTGGTTTACATCTATTATGGGTTTTCTTTAAGAGATAATTGTGTGTGAGGTGAGTGTTTTGTAAGCATTGTATAACTTTTCTCCATAAATAAAGACTGCAGCAGCTCCGGAGAGGTAGCCAAAATTGGCTGAACTCCGTTATCAAATCCCGTATCATTTCGCATTCCCATTAATCTAGTAGAACGGGAGATACCGCGATTATTTCCCAACATTTTTCTCCACCGGCTTGATTTGGTTCCAAGTGGTAGCTAGGTTTATTCTATTAATTAGTATATATTTTTGGTTGGGTTCAAACGTATGTCATGTAAATGTTGTATCAATGTATCACTTATTTAAGTATACATTGGGAGTGCAACAACACAGTTTCTATGAACAAGTACTTAATAGCTATTCTAGCCTCTAGGGCTAACATTCCAATCAAGCGTTTGTTGCTTCAACTACTACAAATAAATAGATACAAAGGTTTTCACATTAAAAATTCAAGATGAGTCTATATTATGGGCTATGTGGACCTTAGTTGGACTTTTCAGCTTGTGTTACTAGAAGATTTCGCTTTATCAAATCAAAAAATCTACCAAAACATCTTTAATAACTAAACTATGTTTGACAGGGCCAATAAAATATAAGATCTCACTTATTTAACAGGTCAGGTAAATTGCGAAAATAAATCATGCACATATGTATACACATATGTATATCTGCTAATGTGAAGTACTCATGATTTCATTTCTAATACAAGATTTGTTGGAAAGTATTGCGAAAATAAATCATGCTCATATGTATATCTGCTAATGTGAAGTACTCATGATTTCATTTCTAATACAAGATTTGTTGGAAAGTATGGCAGTCACTTGCTAAAGCAGGTAGCAATGCCAACAATGTAAGGTATGGGGCTGATTAGAGATAGGTGGAAGTATGGTTTGTGTATAGGCATAGTGTAGGTTTATGTGTATAAATGTAATGTATTGTGAATGAAATAAAGACCCAGTTCTAGCATAATGTAGTCCTATAGCTTGAAACTTTTCATGGTACCAGAGCCAAGGTAAAGGTCTGCTCTGTTTTTGCTTCTGCTTCCGTTTCTTTTCTCTGTTTCTTCAGTTTCGCTGGCGGATCTTTAGAGCATACACTTCCGACAAGTATTTTCTCTCACCACCCCCGTAGAACTAAACAACAGCCCATTTCCAGCCATCATATGTCGCCTTTACACGCGTCGACGTGTGAGGCCATTTCCGGTGACAGTTTCCGACGAAACTTCTCCACCAGAGTCGAATTCCCATTTCCGGCCACCCTGTCTAGTTAGTTTTCCGGTTTGTAAACTTGTCGTCGAGGGGCTGTTGGACAGTAAGCCTATTATTCTATTTCTCCTTCAGTAAACTGACCCTTTGTTATTCAATTTCTCTTGTGTTTCAGCAAACTGATCCTTTGTCGTTGAGGGGATGTTATTCAGTAAACTGATCCTTTTATTGTTCAATTTTTCTTGTTATTCACTAAACTGATTCTTTGTCATTGAGTTGGGCTATTTTGGCCAAGTTAATCATGGTTGAAAATGTCTTCTTGTGTAACGGAGCCTTGTGTGCTTGTCTTCTTACCTCTTTGTTGGAGTTTCTTCTGTTGGAGTCCTGTGTGCTACCAGTTTTCTACTCTTTGATCTTTTATTTTTTAATATACATGACTCTTGTTCATGTTTTCCCTCTCCTTCTGAAATCCCCTATGGTTTCACTATTGAGCCTGCTAAAAATAGTGGTAAGGTTTTATTGTTGTTAATCCTGCAAAAAACAACGCCTTGATTTTGCTGTTTCCCCGTATAAAAACAGTGGCCATAAAACCGACGCAGAAGCTACCCATGGTGGACTAAATTTGTTGGGCAAAATTATCAGTGTGTTTCGTTTATTGTTTTGATTTTTGTTTGTCAAGTTTGTTGTATTTGAATTCGTTGTATGTTTGTTTCAAGCTGGACATTCATGGATGTGCATGGTCTAGCTTGAGGGGGAGTTTTGAAAAGTTTGGATAAGTCAATAATGTAAGGTATGTAGCTGGAATGAATTGTGGATGAGCTTATGGAATCTGGATACTTCAAAGAACACGTCTATGTGCAGCATTTGTTGGCACTGGTTGGGATGATAGTTCCCGTTTTGATTGTCGTTTGAAGTCTGCCGATGAGTGCAGCGTTTAGGGATCTCGGATATAGATCTAGTTTCTGCAGTAGATTGGTGGTTCGTAGTGTTGGCTTCTCAAAGCGTCACCTACACCATTTTCAGTTTGTTCTAAGTTTGAGTTGAATGTGTTTCGTTGTATTTCGCTTCCGTTGTATTTGAATTTATGTATTGTTTGTTTCAAGCTTGAGCATATATGCTCTAACTTGAGGGGGAGTGTTGGAAAGCATGACAGTCACTTGCTACATCAGGTAGCAATGACAATAATGTAAGGTATGGGGCTGATTAGAGATAGGTGGAAGTATGGGTTGTGTACGGGCATAGTGTAGGTTTATGTGAATAAATGTAATATATTGTGAATGAATTAAAGACCAAGTTCTAGCACAATGTAGTCCTATAGCTTGAAACTTTGCAAAAGGTAACTGAGGCTGTAATATGAGATAGTGATGAAAGGAGTGAGTGGATGTTAGTGGTGGTGGCGTGGTGCTCTCCTAATTCTGAATTGAATGATGGCTGGAAGTAGGTAGAGGCCAATTGGGAGGAAGGTAGTAGAATTATTATGCACAATATCAAACTTAAGCACACAAATAGTTAAGAACGAAATTTTGGAATTTTAGGCCATCTAAAATATTTACGGCTAATAAATAATGCATTAGTCCTGCACTTTGCCTGGTTCAATCCAGCATATAATAATTTGACAATATCGCCAGAACAAGAAAATGTCTACTTTTATTCATCATCAACATTTTATTGCTTAAGAAAGTATAGCCAAAAATTTTCCAGCTTTATTTGTGCATAACGAGATTCCAAAAGTTCTCCATAATATTATCTTTCTACCTGAAATCAAAAGACAACTAGCTAAATCTGACAAATGAACTTAGTTGGCGAGCTAAACAAAACAGCTTGATGCATAATAGTATTAAAACATTAAGTTCTCTATAATATGGTCTTGCCATTTTTCTCCTTTTGGTGGTTTCAACTCCCCTTGTCGGGATTCTTCTGTGGATATTCACTCATACTTGTGGATAACCCATGACTTATGTAAGTTTTCTCCCTACTCTAGTACAAAACATAAAATCTCTGGTATAGCATAAGCACATCATCAACCAAGTAAAATAAGAAGGGTAATATTAAAACATCCATGATTCTTAATATGATTCAAATTTAATTTAAGAAGATTTACCTTCATCTGTAACAGGCTCAACATGATTTTCATTATCAACCACAGTGAATGATATGTTTCCCAACCATAGTACAGCTGCAAGCATTGCAAATACACTCTCTTGGTCTGCCTTATTAATATGGACAACATCCAAAGCTTCCTAAGAGTTTGATAACAAGCATAATGAGGCGGACATGCATAACAATTTTATTTTCTCAGTATACAAATACAAAAAGAAATAATAGAAGCAAGAACAACTAGAACAGGAAACTTCACCTTCACAACAGAAAACTGTTCAGCATCATCAACCCCGTTAATCATGTAACAGTTGCTTTGCCTCAAATATTTATACTCACTTGCATTCTTCAAATTTATCTTCTCTTTAGTTTCACGAAAATGAGAAGATCATGATTCATGAACCAAAAAAGTGAATACACAAATACTTAATGAGCTGGTTTCAGAAATAAGAAATATATGCCATTTAAATGCAAAAATTGGGGCATCTAGGGAGATTTGTTGTTCATAGAGCATACTGTTAAATAAGATGCTTTACACGTGACCAATGTCATAGTCTAGTGGTTAAGACTGAACTTACGACCTCTAGAGGTCCCAGGTTCGAATCACATCCAGGGCTGAGTGGGGGTTTTCTTCCTAATTTATACGTGCAATTGTGCACATTTTTTAAAAAACAAGATGCTTTACACTGCCAACAGAAGTTGTGAACTAAAAGACATAATTACCAGAAATACACATTCAGAGGATTGATATAGAAGCTAATGCACCAGAAAGCAAGCAACTAAAATTGCATGGCAAGTTAACATATCCAGATAAACAAGCCAATCTTTCAAAACTCAATAACTTTTAGTGGAAATGAATAAGTAGTGATATGCATCCATAATATGATTGGGTGATACAAAGAAGATTGGAGCTTCATGTGGCAGCAATGGATAATCCTGGAACAGGGGAATGTTTCTGTCAGTGTGGCTGTGGCAAGATCCATTTACTGATTTTTTTATGTTCTTGGGGTTAAGATGTTCTAAAGGAGAGGGTATTGTCATGATTATTAGAGGGCTGATTATGCTAAGTAATTTAGTTATTTAATTGCTTCCCTAAAGTGGCTATTCTTCACTAAAAATAATGTTTAGTTTGTCATGGTATTTTGTCTGTAAGTGATTTGTTGTCCTTCAATAAAAGGACTATCCTTGTAGAGAATTATCATCAATCAATGGATATGAATTATTCCAATAATCTCCCCTAATTCCTCTCCTTCCTGCTATTCTGTCCAAATCCCTCTTCTCCCTATTTATTCTCTCACTACTATTCTGCTCTGTTCTCTCTTTTAAACGCTATTACGAAATCTAAGTTACTCCAGGTTGTGACACATCAACTCGTTTATTTATTTTTCAAGGCCAAGACTTAGATCTTAATATGGACATCTAGTGAGTAAAATATAACATAACATGTCATATATGAGTAGATATGAGAATTTGAAATGTTGAAACATGTTAATACGATCTACTTCTATTTCCTCTTGACAAACAACATTATGGACACTGTTTCCAATTACAGCAAAGCAACTTATTCCTCAAATAAGAAATGAATTTGCAGCGGCTTATCCAAATTTAAGCTTTCTTAACTAGTTCGTCATGATATAATGTGTATTCGAATACGATAAAAATAAAATGCACATCAGTACTGCTATTGCTATTGAAGTAACATATGACAGTATCCAAAGTTAAAAACTTTAAACTAATCCACGACTCTCAAGTCTCAAGTAACATCACATAAAAATAGTAAAACAACATATTATAAGATTTTTGTACATTAACATGCATCTTGCAAGGACACCAGACCTCAGCAGTCATTCAACAACCATGAAGATATGAAAAACTTAACTGAAGGACACATTGCAGGCAATACAAATCATTAACTTCATTCCATACGCAGATATTAAAAGAGCAAAGGAACAATTTATCATTATAAATTTTAGTAACACCAATACCCAAGTTATAGTCATGATTAAGATAACATTGTTACACAGAATACATAAATTGTATGCAAAATGAATCTGCTCTATACACCCAAAAAATGCAGAATAATTGAACTGGAAAATATACAGGTCAATTAATATATACCTCTAAGTGCTGGAGGAGCTCCAGCACAAAGTTGATAAAATATGTGATATGACCTTTCTCCCTCCGTGCATTGGACAACTCTGGACTGATAAGTAATAAGATTATATCATAAACTAAAATTCAAGAGTAGAGAAGCAATCAGAAAGCAGAATAATAAAAAATACCTTTTCAAGTAAAACTGTTCAAGAAACAGGTCCAGGTCATAGTTCAAAACCAAAAATAAGTGAATTTCCAAATGTCGAATAAAAGAAACAACATATATCCACTTAATGAATCAAGTGCTTACAAGTTTGAATTTTGGCACCCGATATTTTCCCAGTTTCACTGAAATGGATTTCAATCAGCTTTCCCTGTTGTTCAACCAAAACGCCAATACATACTGTGAGAAGAGCAAACTTCAAATCCTAAATTTCAGTTTCTGGATTCCAACACTACCTTGTACAAATTGACAACCTAAGAAATCACATATTTTAGCAAAGAACTGGAGCTTACAAAGCGACTTGAGTTGTCATTCCTTAATGTCTTGGCATTTCCAAAAGCTTCTAAAATCGGATTAGTTTTCAATATTTCATTTTCTATCCCACTACCACCCCCGAGAGCTGCCAGATATTGCATTGCTATCTTTGCAGTCTCTGTTTTTCCTGCCCCACTTTCACCGCTGCATATATAAATGCACGTCATGGATGAGTGATATGACCAACATGAGAAAACTGCACAGGAATGCGCTCGAGTACATTGGAAAATTAAAATCAACAATGATCAAATCCATATATGAATAGATGTTAGAACAGTTAAAATTGGAAGCTCAGAACTATGTAATCAAGATACTTGGAATACATTGAGGACACAAAAAATACTACGTGAAAGTACAACTAGTTTGAACACCATTAAAAACTAAACTAAGTAGGACAGCTAGTGCTTGTAATCCTAAGCAAAAAGCAATTTACAAGAGACCCATCTATGACATCTCCCAAAAATAGTAACACAATAGATTATTCCGCATTCTACAAATAAGTAACTACCAAAATATTGGAGAAAGAAAATAGCAACCCAGCTTGCCACAGACAATAGGCTAGCCTAAAGCTTATGTGGCTCTTTTACAAGTAGAAAGTGCATAGCAGACAAAAAAGCAAGCATGTATAATTTTAGGCAAACTTCAAAAAAGTACCCTTACTTGAAAAACGGGGTCTGAGGAAATTTTTTTTGCAACTGTCGTTTCAAAATTTTTGCAAAAACGGTAAGTAATTTTAGAATAGTGGTGTGACATTGAATATTTTAAATAATCCAGCATTCTAATAATTTAACCTCATTATTTAAAAATTAAACATAATGATTTAAGTAACTTTGAGAGTTGTTTTTATTTTTTATGATTTTTAAAGTTTGTTATCATAATTTAACTAAAAAAAATTTACACCATTAAAAAAATTTCAAAATTTAGCACTAATGTGTATTGTATTTTTATTAATTATCCCGCAAAAATTCAGATAAAAACGAACAAAATTACTCATTTTCGTGACATAATTTAATATTGAGAATCATCTATTTACAAATTTTTTGAAGACCCCCTTCCGCAAAAACAATTCAGCAGTCCCCGTTTTGCAAATGAGTGAAAACACACGGTTCTTTTTTGAAAATTGCGCCAAAATTTTTTAAGGATCCATATGTACAATGACATTATTTATACACGGTAAAAACAATGGAATTTACAAGACAATACCGTTGAGTTTGAAGCATCATACAAGCACAATCTTCCTGTACCAGAGCTAAATTCTATTTATAATGAGTTGCCCCTTGTCAAGTGTAACAAAAGGCCTAACTCACCCTAAAAGGGTATATGAGTCATATAGCTTCCTTATAACCAATGTGGGATATTCAACACAAACACGTTGAAAAACATAATGGCCAAATTTTAAACTCATACCAATGTGAGATATTCAACACAAACACGTTGAAAAACATAATGGCCAAATTTTAAACTCATAGGTAAGGTTCTAAAGTTTAAAGTCTAAAATGGCTTTTTTTACTCCTGCCAATGACAAAATAAAATATTGGAGGACTAGTTAGCAATAAAAACAAATTGTTCAAGTAGCTCATGTTGTGGTTTTTCTTTTCTACTTGATTTTGAGACTTCTGTTTGTATCAATGTTGTTACAAACGATAATTCCAAAGCATTAATTAATCAAGTCAGTTACTAGTGATAACTTCAAAAATACATGAGCAAGAGAGCCAAGGAGCAATCTTCACATTGAGATAATGAGTATATGTGAATATGATTCAAATTGTGATTACAATCTCAAAAAATTATACATCGAACCATATGAAAATGAAAATAGATCCTACATCGTAAAGTATCAAATGAAAACCAGAAACAATAAAAAAATGTTGTCCTCAAGAAATTACTATAGGTATGCAAATTTATTACTGGTAAAGAGGGCATGTTCTGAAACAGTAATTACTAATAAAATAACTCTATTAGAAACAAAGATCTCAACAGCCAAAACAGCAATCAAGCCAAAATCTCAGCAAATTAAACAAATGGATTGCATAAACTGCAATGCAACTTAATGCAATATCTTAACTATCAAGGTGCACAAGTTTTCCGACACAGAATACAAAAAGGACAAGGATGACAAGATCACCAACAAAGAATAAAATATTGAATTGATCATACTCTACTTACCTTATAATGATAGATTGGTTCACTTCATCTGAAGAGAAAACAAGAAATCAGAAGAGAATCCCTAATTATGCCAAAGGATGTCATAAATCACCTAAAATTTCAAAGTCATAAAAACAAAGCACCTCGGATCATTTCCCTGATGGCTGTGTCAGTGATGGCATACACATGCGGTCTCTCAATAGATTTATTCTTATATGCTTCAATAAAATCATTTCCATATAACGGAACTTTTTTAAAGGGATTAATGGCCACCAAAACTGGCCCTGCTTTTGTCTGCATTTCATAGGTTGCCTCATTAGAGAGTGTTTATAGTTCAGTAGCTAACATATACTGAGCTAAAGATACTGAAAACACTTACATAAATCATGTCTTGATTATATCTATACTGAAGGTTGTATAATACTGATGGCTCATTTAAGTAACTAAGTTGCATGAGATCATCTACACCATCAAGAATATCAGGATTTGCCTGAACTAAACTTTCAGATTTCACCTTCATAACCTACAGTTAAAAATACAAAATATAATAAATCAAATCCTCAAATGCAACAGAAAAATGTATACAATGAAATTCAAAGTAATTCACTTGCTTTTCCATCAGGGAGAGAAATAATAGACTCAATCCCTGAGGTAGATAAAACTTTTCCCAGCTGCCAATCACCATTAGGAGGTTGAAACCAACACTTGAGTTTCTGGAACAGTAAACTTAAACAAGTGAGCAAGAAAATCAACAATGAGAAAAACAAAATTTAAATGTTTGACCAAAATGAATAATATTTATGGATGCACAACCTCAAAGTTTTTAGCCGTAATTAAACCAGACAGTTCTGATCACACACAATACCTCCTTTGCAGCATAGGAAGTGGCATCCCCCCACCTGCGTTCAGTATGAGATCCTGAGATTGAATATGAAGGTGAAGATGATGCAATAGCATCTGAGTCTTCATATGAGGTGACATCCCCACCGTATGGTGAGGCATCATTGACATCATTCCTTATGGTATATAGAGCCTCCACTCTATCATTTTCAGGAATAGTTGAACAGGTTGTATCCCTTTTTTGTGAATTCAATTCATCCAATTTTTCCAACTGTTCAGATGTTGGTGAACCGCAAAACTTAAAATCTCCAGGCAGTGACTTGATTGATCGGAAGGAAGGACGAGGTTGGGACTTCTGTGGCATTCTCTCTGACCCTGAGGATTAATTTCCAATAGATGCCATGAGGAAAAGATAAATCAAAAAGTTGAATTTTAAGTTTCACAAAGAAATTGCAAACTTTTAAACAAAATACCCCACTCTAAGCAACTTATTTGAGTAACATAATGGATGGGACCATAACTGTTGAACAGACCCTACACCCATTAAACAATCATTCATCATTACTAAATGGGCGGGCAAATTCATCACGGAAGGGCGGAAAAACCTTTCCTCTCAACCAAATAAAGTAAAGCTGTCAGGGTAGATTTCTACAATTATTTGACAACTGAATCGATACATAAAGATCATGATACTATATAATGAGTGTTCTTCAAACTTCTGGGAAAGAAAATTTTACAGTAATTGAAAATTAGTGATTACTTATTAGGCATGCTGGGAAGAATAAAAAAGCAGTAATAAAATATAAGTTATGGATATAATAATTACTCAAAATCTTGTCCAAATAAGTAAGACAATCTTGTATATAAAGAGCATGCAGGGAATATAACAACACTCAAATATTCAACCGCAAAGGTTCCAAGTCTCAATGAGAGTGAAAGAATCATAGCAATGATTTTTACATCTATTGTCTCATCAACCACGCAAAGCAACGAAATGTGCCGAATTCCGACCGATCTAGTAGCAGAATTTCAACTTCCCAGATTCGAAAACACAAAATGCCGAAGAGAAACTGCAAAAAATAAGTACTACTAAATGTAAGAGGAAAAAGGCTCACCTTGTTGAAAAATCCGGGAACAAAGAAAGACTGAAGTTTCTCAGCAAAGGGCTTAAAAGCTCAGATCGATCCCAAAACCCTCGATAATGGAGATGGCTGGAATTGAAAATTGCGTAAAGGTGAAACTGAAGCCTTGGGATGTTGATTAAGAAAAGCAAATGTCAATTTGGGGAAAATCTAGCAGTTTGAAAGAGAGAGCAAACAATGTAGTGTGAAAGCAGAAGATGAATATTGAAGCTTTTGTATGACGAGATGGAAAACTGAAATTCCGGACAGAGAAGAATCTTTGAATTGGAAAAGTTGAAGAAGGTATGGTATGTCTTTGTGTGCGGAGTTGCAGCTTTTTTTCTGCTTCACAATACATGTTTTAAATAGGAAAGGCAAAAAAATGTTTTTTTTATTTTAGGTAACTCAAAAAGAAAATATAACGTTTCACCCATGAATTTTAAAATTTTTTTATAAAAAAAGAGTTTATGATTTTAAAATAATGATGTTACGTTAAAAATTTTAAACAATTAAACATTCTAATAATTTAACTTTATTATTTTAAAATTATACGTCGAGTAATTTTTGGATATTTTTTTATTTTTTATGAATTTTTAAAGTTTGTTACCATAATTTAATTAAAAAATAGTTACATTATTCAAAAAATTATAAAATTTAGTACTGACGTGTATTGTATTTTTATTAGCCATCCGCAAAAACTTAGAAACAAACACAAATATCCATTTTTGTGATATGATTTAACATTGAAAATCCTCTTTTTGAAATTTTTTTGAAATCACGTACTTTTTTTATAAAAAGAACTCTTCATAATCTATTTTGAAAATAGAATCTATTTTGAAAATGAGTAAAATCACAAAGTATTTTTTTTTAATTTAACCTTTTCTTTTCTTTTAAATTGAAATTATAGCTTTCTTTTATTTAATCTCACAACATGATTCAGCCGCATATTTGAACAATTATATACCAAAGACTAAATTTTAAAAAGAGCAATACAAATGCAATCAATCACTGATTGGATTTTCTTCCGTATATATATTATAAAATTAGATAAAAATAACCATGAATTAAATTCCGAAACTTTCAAATATATACAATGAATTAACTCTTAGAAATATCCGAATATATATATGCACGCACGTGCATAAAAGACCGAACGATCGACTCAATCAAGATTCTTATTACAACAATAGCTTTGTGATCATTATAAGTATAGTCTAAGACATTTAGATAAATTCTTGTTTGATGTTATTTCATTTATTTATATTCGGTCAAAAGAACAAAACTTAATGCTTTTTGTTGCAATTTTTGTGTTCCAAGCTTATCTAATTTTTTTTTTTATTTTTTGCAATTTATCATGCGTATACGGTGATAACCCTTTTTGTTCAATTATTAGTTATTTTTTACTTTTATTTTTTGCAATTTATCATGCGTATACGGTAATAGCCCTTTTTGTTCAATTATTAGTTATCACCCAAAACGTATTATCATCACCATTCTACTTTTCTTCTTAAAATTCAAAATAAAAATACCTTTTGGTAAAGATCCTTTGCATGAATTTACTCAAACGATCTAAAAAAAGGGACCACGTCCAGAGGCGGGCGCAGAGTTGAAAATAAAGGAGGGTCACACAATTAACTAACATAATTCGAAAATTGCAGTTGGCTAATATTAATACTTAATTAGATTGTACTAAATCAAACAAATTTTCATCTTCTATTCTTATTTGATTTGCCTAAATTTAATTTAGGTATTTAATAAAAAAAAGTAAGAAAGAAAGAACTAACCTTAATGAATAGAACGAAAATAGGACAGCAATGACGAAGGACGATATCAATAACAACCTAAAACAATATTGAATATAAATAGAAAATAAAAAGATAGATGAATATAATATAGGAAAGAAAAAAAGAATAGGAAAAAGTTGGAAATGGTGGCTGCTGCAAACCAATGCAGGTTTTTTAGGTTTCTAATTCCTCCACAATGAAACAAAGTCGTTTTGGGGATGTAAGTAGTGAATTTTTATTTTTGGTTAGTTTTGGTACAAAATGTCGTTGTTGAGATTCAAACTCATGCAAGTCAGGAGGTCACAACAAGCCCAACCATCTCTACCAGCCATCCTATTGAAATACTAATACATGTGTTTATATATATTTTATAAAGTGAGGGGGCCAAGCCCCTGTAGCATGCCACGTGGATCCGTTCCTGAGCTCATCGGTAAAAGGACATAGATATTACATAAGCTACAACAGCAATACTAACTGACATTTTAGCTACTTCCTTCATGTTGATAAGCTTTCAACGTTATAATGATTAGCCAGTTGATGTATAGTTGATTTGCTTAATTAAGTGTACAAAACAAAACTACAACTTCCACAACCAAAATGAATCTTATTTCTCCATATATTTATCAAATTGTATCTATGAACAATATGGGGTTTTGGAAGGAGTTAGGAATCGATTTATAATCCCCATCCATTACTAATGGATGAATCTATTAGGTTAATCCAATTAGCTCATCGATTAATTTTAAATATACTAACGTTTCAAAAATAAATTACCAATTACATGTAATTCAATTAGTAAACCTCTCAAAACAGATATGGGAGGTCCTGGAGTCGAAACACAGCGTCTTCAAAAATCCAAATTTATCAAAAATATAAATAAATAAATTCATTAGAAGTATAAAGTTTAAAGGGCTGCTTTATTCATGATGAATGGATGGTGTAGGAATGGAGCAACGCTTTTCATGGCAATGTCAAACAAAATGGATTTTCATTTAGACCCTTTCATTGGAAAAGGTTTTTCTTGTTAGAAAACTCTTTGTTGGCTGAAACATTTATGCAGTTTGATTCACAACTTCTGCTTGCTTCTTGAGGTATCCTTTTCAGAGACGGGAATTCTGTCTCAACCGGAATTTCGGAAGTCATGTTTCTCCACTCCGTGTTCAATATTGTTGTGACTTGTGAGTTCATTAATAGATTTATTTCTTCAAAATAAGAATGATAAGCTTGTTTGGTGAAGTAAAAAATATGCGATAATAATCTAACACAACCAAATTTCATTAGGTAGACGCACCATATGCTTTTAGCTCCCACAGCCCAAAAACAAGCATTTGAGTTTTGGCATTGAAGCTCCTCGCCCCACCAAAATACACTCACCTTGATATTCTATGTATTTGATTCAGCATAAATATAAATTTTGACTATTTGTTTG